>AYJT01092655.1:0-16233 GCA_001278415.1 Ocimum tenuiflorum | reverse complement strand
TGTTGATAATATTGATGAAATTTCTGCAACATGCTGAAGGCCCCAGAGAATACTAAATCTGTCCGCTGTTGAAGTATAATATCTCCAGAACTCCTGCTTTGATTGCTCTCCTGTTTAATTCCGCAATGGAAGTCTGTTATGTGCTCGTTCCAATTTCTTACAAAAACTGGCTTGAATTATAAGCTTACTTGTGTATCTGAGGGTTCTCGATCTAAAAGAATAAGATTATGGTGCGCAGTGGTTATTCCTCATCTTATTTTTACTCGCTACATTCAATTTAGCATTATACCAACTTGTTGATTTTGTGAATGCCGGAGGCTTGGATTTGGTGTCGAAATGTATTAAACAGGTAAATAACAAATAGCATTCAAAACTAAAATATAATATTTTGTATAAATATTATCATCTCAAGAAACATAAGGAAGCAAACAATTTCCTTGTCCCTAATTTCTACTCGAAACTTGGCTTAAATTGTTAGTTCCCTTGTAATCTGTCAGTTCGTTAGACCTATGTCTAAAAAAAAGCATATGTAGTAATTGTGGTTTTTGCAGTTTCTTTTACAATGTAGAATTGCATCAACCAAGCGAGTATGATTCTCTGTGTGACAGTTCAGGCTTAATTATATCATCCCCTTTATTATCCAAAGTCCTTGATGCTGGAGCTATGTTTTGTGCCCCTTCGTTATATGAACTGTCAATATTTCAAATTTCCTGCTTATGTAACTTGTTGCCAAAGTGCAGCATGGCTGTTCAGAAGAGCACAATCTTACCAAGAATACATGAAGTCGATCACTATCCCAACTAATCGTGGCCCTGTTATTCCGTACACATCATGGACTGGATTGGGAAGCTCAATAAAGCAGACATACGAGCAGCCTTTGCACTACCTCACCAATATCCAGTTGAAACGGATGGATAGGGAGAGGCTTGGAGCAGACGATGAGCATGTTCCATTGGACCAGATCATTCATCCATATAAAGCAGAGGCCACCATTTGGCTCATCGAAGAGGTAAACAGACGTACCTCATCTCCTCACCATCTTGCTGAACTCTGGGCTGCTGATCCAATGTATCATGTTTTTATTGATGCCATTTTCCCCAAGCTGGGAGTTTGACCTCAGAGTACAAGAATATGGAAGCTATGTTGTTAACTTCTAGTTTATGCTTACCTGATTGGTTTAGTAGCCTTTTCTGATGCTGTATGATGCATGTTTTGTAATGAAAATAGACTTTACTGCAAATTCTTTTCATCTTCTTTGGTGCGACTTCATCTCCCATACTTGACGAACCAAACATACTGAGATTGATGCCATTTCTCCCAAGCTGGGATTTTGATCCCAGATTACAAGAAGATGGAAGCCATGGGCTTAAAGATCGTTTTAATGGTTTTTTTTTTATTTGTATGGATTCCCTTTGTTAAAATCATTGGAAAGATGCTTATCCATATGTAGCTCGAGGTGGTAGATAGAGTTGATAGTTGAAAATGGAAGTAAAAACTACTACTATAGAGTTAATTTTGATGGTTGATAAGGTCATTTGCAACATCATGTTGCAAATCAGTGGCGAACCAAATATATCGAGATTGATGAAACAAAACACAATGACACAAGCATGCATTTTCGTTGCATTAGTGAGTAGCAATCCAGGTTGCAGTCCCATAATCGAGCAAGTTGTTATGAGTTGAATTATTCTGAAGGAAAAGAAAAAAGACACATGAAATGAAGCAAGGGTGGGTAAAACAAAAATGTATTCCTCAATCAGACATCAGATAAATATATTCAATCAGCATGGATATAAAATATGCTGTAGTAAGAATGGAGAGAAAATGTAGAGTTGAAGAAACATCTGAACCCTAATGGACGGCTACACAAGACTATTTTCACGGTCCGCGCTTAGGCACGAAACAGAAACATCCGGCTGCCTGATCCTCGGGTATCATTCCGCCTCCTTTGCTGGTGTCGATTGCTTCCAACATCCTCACCACCTCCTCCATCTCCGGCCTCTTCTCCGGATTTGCATCCCAACACTTCTTCATGATGTTGGCAAGAGAGCTTGGACAACACCGCGGTATCTCAGGCCTTAGATTCTGTATAGTGAGTATAAACATGCATGTGTTATGAGATAGTCGAATTCTAGAGGTTATTTGGAAATATCCGAAACTCTCTAGTGAAATATGAAAATCCTTAGACCCAACCGAAAGATTCTAGAAATGTCTAGAATATCATGGAAGGCAATAGTAGATCATAGAATACATTCTTGTAGAACTTGGGGGAATCCCTTAGTTGCCAATATAAGGGGATCTTACCCTCTTTTATAAGCGTTGAAGTTGTAAAAGCATTTTCCAAATAATAGAAAGAGTTCTTAGCATTCTCCAAGCTCTCACTTCTAATCCTAGTTCTCACTATGTGTAGGGAATGTTGCTTAGGATCGGATTCTTAGACCACATGGAGTAAGAAAATCAATTGATGATCAAGTCCGTCTGTGACACATGGATGTATCAATGTGGGTTCATATTCTATTGACTAACGCATATCTTGAGTTTGGTTTAGATAAAATCTTACTTGTCTGACGACAGCATGTGAAATTTCGGCAAAGCTAAGATCGAGGTAAGGAAGATCGCAACAATATGTCTCCCATAAGCATATACCAAAGCTGTAAACATCGCATTTCCTATTGTAGGGCTTTCCATCCAGCACCTGGGAAAGATAAATATATTTCAATTTTTATATACCAATCAAACAGATAACCATGAAACACTTATTAAGAAATACACACTAGACTATAAAAGATAGCATTTGGCTTAAGTTATAAGAAAAATTAATCTAATGTTCTTGACAATGATGTAGAATTTCCTCAAATTGTCTGAAAATGTTTGGGGTGTACCTCTGGTGCCATATACCCAAGAGTTCCCGTTTCACCAGTCATATCTTTCGGATTTTGTGCTTCTACGCGAGCGACACCAAAATCGGCAATTTTTAATGTTCTTTGGGAATCCAACAACATGTTTTCGGCTTTGACATCACGGTGTACGATCTTCTTTGAATGCAGATAGCTTAGTCTGCAAATTGTATGCCATTAACTTTAACTACAAGAATTCTAATCAAAGACATGTGATTAATATTAATAATTACCCTCTAGCTAGATCCAAAGCAAGTTGAACCACAACTTTAAAGGCGAGCTTCTTTTTCCTGTTCTTGTATAAATAGCTCTTCAAGTTCCCTCCCGACACAAATTCTACAAGAACACAACACGCTCTCGATGGAAGGGTGGTATAGCCATCTGAAGGGTTTTTGGAAGGAATTTTAAGTTGTGAAGTCCCCATTGAAGCACCAACAAACTGCATAAAAGAATAATAACATGATAAAAAGGATCATGAAAGAAATCAAAACATACTGTCATTTTAGAAATAACACGTCATATTTGTAGTTAGGGTTGTGATATTTTACCCTAATATAAATTGATAGAAAAACACCTCCTATTGTAATCAGTCGATCAAATTATTATCCATACAGAATATCATGGCTCAGTAGTGCATCCCTAGATATAGTCATTCTTGATGAGCCGAGTAACCAACTCATGTGCATTTTTATAATTGCTTTCATTTCCCAATCAGCTTGACATCACATATATGCATATGCTCAATTAAACGGTAACTCATCATAAGAAAATGAGCAAGGATGTTCGTGATTAAGGTATATACTCTAGTAACATTTGGGTGATCGAGCTTGTGCCAAACGGAAACTTCCTGCTTAAACGACGCCCTAAGTGCAGTGGTTTCAGCAGATGAGGACCTTCCATCCTCTCCCCAATCCAACAGTTTCACTACAGAACAAAAACAACAACACATTAAGAACCCCAAAGACGGGAAAGGCATACATCAATATGGCACAAGCTACTTTAATGTTGGTGTCAGACGACAAGTTTATGTCATACAAATACTTATATCACATGCTTCACACAAAACACATGGCATTTGTTAAGGACATATGTTAAGTTTAATCAAGAGGTGAGTATTAATGTAAACATGCAATAATATAAACAAAGTAAACTAGTCAAATAGAGGAACAGAGAACATAGGGAAGAAATATAATCCCAAATAAAAAATTAAAAACATGTTTTTCCTTTAATGTGTTTGTGCTTTCCCTACATTATTGTAAAATGCAGCCAAATGCTCCTGAGCATATGCATACACATAAACACCATATGCATATGTTTGTAAACATAATCTGGGCCGAGAAAATCGGCATCCTAACCAAATACGTAGCAACCAAATGTTTTCTACCTACTTTTATTAATCTTAATAGCTAAGAAAATACACTCAATATTGAGACAGACAACACATGATCATTGATAGGCTCTCACTCGTCCTCACGAAACAAGATTCTTATGAACCTTAACAACACATAAATAATTTAGCAATTTTAGAAAACTATAGCCATATCACAAAGCAATGAGATGAACTACAAACTCCACGTCAGGCAGATACATAATCCGACATAAAATACGAGTAACACTAAAAGCTAAGCATTTTATGAGTCAAAAACTTCCAATTTTTCATCCATCTCTTGCAAGAATCAGCTTATCAAAGATTTAGAATTACCAGCAACATCCTGAGAATTGTAAGTGCCACGATAAACTGTTCCATATGTGCCCTGGGCCACGAGATATTTAATTTCAAGCATCGAGGGATCGATCTCCCACTCTTCTTTAGGTGTCTGATTATTCTGTGTTTCAATGTTTCTAGACCAAACCCTGCTTAGATGCTTCTCAAGCTGCACATCCAAGTTTTTGAGGTCGATTTTGTCGGCCCGAAAAATCATGTCTTTGCTGCTGAGGGATCCACTGTTCTTCAATTTAGAACCCCCATCCTCATTGTATGATTTCTCAGTTGTTGGCAACTCCCCAGTTTCTCCGTTTTTGTTTGCCTCCATATTAGGGCAAACTCAGAAATTTCTTCTGCAAATTAACCAGAATTAATCTTGAACAATAACTATCAATCTATACAATGAGATCAATGATGTAGAGATCAATGAATTGATACTTAAACATTCATCAGGAAATGGAATATATGAAAGCTGAAAGACATATATTTCTGGGATAATTTTTCTTCAGATTTCTATATTTTCTTCTTTAAAAGAATGTGCGTCGAACTGCTCAAATAGAACCTTAAAGCAGAAGTCAACAGCTGCTCAAAACCTGTTAATGATGTAAAATCAAAAATTGAGGGCCAATAATTCAAAGGAAAAAAAAAATGCATTTGACTTTAAAAAAGCTCAAAAGATGAAAAATAAAGCATCACCAACCAATTTTACCTAAATAATTCCCCCAAAAATAATAACAATAATATTGACCCTCCAAGAAAATGACCCCATGTTCTTCAAACAAAAAACCCACTCAAAAATTGATTCTTCAATTCAAGAAAAAAAGGGGATGAAATTAACACAGCTGAAAAACCCAGATAAAATTCAGGAGAATGAGAAAAGGTAAACAAATAGTGAAGGGCAAAAAAAACTGAGCAGAGGAATTAGAATACCTTTTCGAAAGTCCAAAGGTGGAATCAAGGAAGAAATTTCTGGTCAACGAAAATATATCTCATTGAAGAAAAAGAGAGAGAGGGGCAATAAGTGAAGAGGAAGAATGGGGAGAAAAAGGGGATTAGAGAGAGAAAGTAAGAGAGAGAAACGCGCCTAAAATTGAGGTTTTCCATATTTGCAGCATCTTATTATACATTAAGGAGAGGGAGAGGGAGAGGGAGAGAGCAAACTACAAAGATACCGAGAGACAAAATGTACTCTTCCGTGCATATACTATATTCCAACTATATTACCTGTAAACTATTTTCACCGATGGACCGATTTGCCCCTTCTTTCTCTCAACAATTTCTTTTAGTATGCAAAATATTTCGTAGAGGAGGTCTTTTGTTAGACCGTCTAATGATCTAGGGGGGTTAAGGTTAGGATCCAGGATAAACATATATTTAAATTGGTGGAAATAAACTATTTAAATTCACCTAAATCGTTTAGACAGTCTAACACAAGATTTTGTCTATTTCGTAAGAATTTGATTTATTGTACAAGTCTTTGAGTTTGGAACAATTTCACGACAGCAAAATGAGTTACATTTGTTTGGGGGAAAATAGTAATTCGTGGTAATTATGTGTTTCTTTTCTGATTTACGCATTTTTTTTTTGCACTTTTATTATGATGTTTAGTAAAACAATGGGTGTAGCTTTATTACCTACGATTATAAAAATTGCAAATGAATATTCGATTTTGTTACCACTTCGTAAAAAATAATTATGTCTAAAGACCAATTCATTAAGAATTGAACCCTTTGCTCAATTCGGCATTTTACAAATCAATTCATTTTACAGTGCAGTATAGAATTTTCGTTCATAGCTATAAAAATAGATTAATAGTAAGATACAGCGATAACATACAAAATATGGCACACCTAGTATAAAGAATAGATTATTTTAATAAATGATTTATGTAGTTATACACATAAATATTTTCTGTAATTATTGTATTTTTCTACAACTATATTAAATAGCTTTTTGTAATTACGTTTTGAATAGCTCAAATTTAAAATAGTTCGGATCATAATATTTTTATCATGGACTAATTGAATTACATAACGCCATCATTTGGGCATGACAATTAGGCAGGCCCTTTTCCATATTTAGGTTGAATATAAAATCATTTGACGATTAGGTTAGCCTGCACATATTTAGAATATAGACTGAGTTTGCTTCAGAGGCATGACTAGTGTTAGCTTGTCAATGTAGGGACTAAGAATTTTATAACGGTTTATCAATTAATAAAGATAATAATGAATCTTTTTTTTTAGGGTGAATAAACAATGAAATATTAGAAATAAAGAAATGTGATTATATCAATAAATTGGTCTTGCTTTTGACTATCAATTAAATATAGATAAGGTTTACGAGGCATGGCTTGTGATAGCCTTTTCAATGCAAGGAACAAGGACTGATTAATGATGTTATATTAAAAATAAATACGAGATTAAATTGGT
Organism: Ocimum tenuiflorum; assembly: GCA_001278415.1. Classification (NCBI taxonomy): domain Eukaryota; kingdom Viridiplantae; phylum Streptophyta; class Magnoliopsida; order Lamiales; family Lamiaceae; genus Ocimum; species Ocimum tenuiflorum. The sequence goes on along the minus strand of AYJT01092655.1, from coordinate 9,199 downwards.
CTTGCTATTGGTTCGAGGTTCAAACCACGATGTACGATTACGTAGTTTCGTGATATTCATCTATGAGAATAAATTATTGGAGTCCTCTATCCAAATCCAAAAAATTGCAATACAGAATTAAATAAATAAATTAAAATAATGAAATTGTATAGAACATATATGGACCCAATTGGAGAATTTAAATGTGTAAGAGATCGATATACACTTTTATCTCAAGCTTCAAATGAAAGTAATATATTCAGAAAATGAAAAAATTTATTCATTTTTAAATATTTTAATATTATAGTTGATGTATTTTTTTTATGACACTCGTCCCTCATTCCTGCCGGTGCATTCAAATCTTTTTCTTAATCAAATCTTTTTCCTATTGCTATGTGCATTCAATTCCATTTTCTTAATCATTATTAAGATAATTGGTTTCATTAATAACAAAACCTCGACCTCATCTGGAAACGAATATTTAAATTAATATGCCGCATTCTAAAATATTGATTTTTTTAGGTGGGGAGTGGAGGATCCATTTCAAGACCTCTAAATTATAAATCTTCACATTTGAGATTTATAAGATAATTCCCCTCGGAACATCTTTGAAATACTTGAAACAAAAGGGACGCAACAATCATAGCGTTAATTTTCAACTTCGATTTTTGAGAAACAAGAGCTCTATGCATCCTATTTATAAGAATATGAAATTTTCAACACTCATTCTGATACCAATTATAGTTTAGTACCTTTCTCTGTACAAACGTAATGGCTTGTCAACCTATTGAAAAATTTGCCCTTCAAACCCTTTCACGTTCAACCCGAAAAAAGATAAAAAAAAACACTCTAAAAGTAAAGCTGGTGAAGCAAAATAAAATATGAACAAAGATGTCAAGATGGAACTTCCATCATCAAGAAAAATACAATGAGACATGGTTTCTGATGTTAAAAGCATGAACAAAATAGATGTAATATAAGCTGAAGATCCAAATCATATGTTAAGAGGCCGAATTTGAGCAATCTTACTCACTCACCCTTTGGTCCGAAGAATTGTAATGCTGCCTTCTCCACCTTCTGTTCGTATCTTGGTTTTCCCAACAACCGGCTTCCCTGAAAATGCAGAGGTCGGGTAATGAACGCAAGGGTCTTGCTCATTTTGCTTCGGTTTACGAGGAGAATGTATCCGATTATTTATGTCCTTCAAAGTCACGTCTCCATGGGCTCCGCATGGTTTGATGAAGGTGAATGGGTACACAACCGAAGAGGGTAGCGTAGAAGGTGTACGCATATATGACTTCCTACCTGTTCGTATCCAAGATAAGAAATCAACGAAAATTTAGGTGGCGTTTAGGGTTTAATTATCGGGAATCAGTATGAGTATGGATTTGTTAGTAGAGGGAATGAATATGGGAGTGAAAATAAAACCTATCATATTAGATGGGTGGATGAGTCCCAATATACGGGAGTCATTCCCAAAAATCCATTCCGAAAGTACTAACCAAACATTGTGTTTCGGAATAATTTTATTCCCTCGTTCCAAAACCCACCAATCAAACACCTTATATAACTAGATAATCATGTTAATGTGGAAAACCTAACCTTTGAAAACAACATTCCCAGGGGAATGAACTGGGAGTTTTTCGACCGCATTGCCATCGTATTCGGGAGTGATGTTGTAAAGCTCTGCAAAATCAGATAAACCATTTTAAGCTGGGGAGACAAGGGGTAGGAAAGTAAAGCAAAAGTCAACATCGCGTAGTATTTTGTGCACCTGTGTTGTCAACTCGAACATCAGAAGCTCCGGGTGCACTGCTGCTGTTGATGGGAGAAACTAGTTAGGAGTATGATTTTATTACTATTGAAATGGAAGAACGAAATTAAGAAGACATACAAATCATCAGTGCTGAAATGCATCTCAGTATCGTTGAAGCAATCCGCAATCCATCCTTCAGAAGATGGATCCAAATACTCGCTGCTGGATTCAGTTGGGCCTCCTGAAAAATAGTAGAATTCTCACTAGGCATTACAGATAAGTTCGAAACAAGATAGTTGCAAGTAACGAACCTGCAAACCCAGCAACCCACTCTGACATATCAGAAATAGAATCTTCGAGTGAATCTCGAGTCTCCTGAATATTGAACAACAGTGCATAAGTGACTATAATGGGAGAGAATGCATAGGGATAAATGGGAAATTTATCAAAAAGGGCCTCTTCAATATGCGTGTTTGGTGCCAAGAGCAACAAGATCAAGTTGGCAAGTATTAACCTTTCATTTCTTTAGTTGATGATCACGAAGGCCTCTTTAATTAACATTCAGTATAGATATACTATTCGTTTATTGAAATATGTTCTTGGTAAACACAAGAGAGGAGAGGAGGGCACTGAACTTGCTGCTAAAGGTGTGCTTGCAGAAATCATGATATTAATTTTCCAGGAGTAGGTCTGTCGCAACATGTGGAACAAGGTAGAGATGAGCAAGCTCTACTCAAATTTTTAGGAATTTTAGGGCATGTAATATCTTGCTAGATTTTGGCCATAATAAATCCAAATCGACCAAAAAACTAAACACAAAATCAAAAATAAAAGGCCTAAAAACTGTTGCCGATGCGCACGCCTCACACAACCAAGGCATAAGCCTGAATGTACATTGTTTGAAAGAGAGGCATATCCTCAGAGGCTGTTTTCCACATCCTTACATCTGCGGCTTTTCTAAACCATGTCCGAGAAGAAATGAATAATTAAGAATGAAGCATGACAGATACACTAGACATGAGAACTTAATATTGATGGTCTTTCACTTCATATAAAACATTAGAAAGGTGAACGATAGTCAAATGTATTAGATACCAAAACTGAACAAAGCTTGATACATGGAGATTTTAAAAAGAAGGGCATAAAGAAGCATTACCTTAGATCTCAGAAACATCTCATCACGGGAAGGAAGAGAATCAAGGAGTTCAGACTCAAAATGTAGCATTCGGCGCCTTTTCACTTGATAGGAATGCTCTCCGTTTTTTTCTAACTCTTTCCCCATATCTTCTGCAGTTCATTTGGATGCAATAAATGTTAGTTGCACGTGAAAAGGGCTTTTTCCGGTTATAATGGAAGCAACTATGCGAATAATGAATATCTAATCCCCACGGAAACATCATTCATTCCCACCAAAATTCTGCCAAGGTAAGGCCAGTTTCTAAAACCAATAATGTGGAAACAAGTATAACCATCGTGTTGACCATACATATTATTAGTAGGACTACAATTTGCCAAAACCCATAATATGCAAGAATTTGGAATCACTTCTTGTTAGCATTATACACAATGTATTACTATTCTTTGCTACCGATAAGATACACTGGTTGCTCAAATTTACATCCATTATCCACTTAAAGTAAATAGCTAATTGTGAAAGTAGGTTCATTCAATAAAACGTGGAAAAAGACTAAGGTAAACAGAGTGCATTAGATAATCGTTAAAAGAGGTGAGAAAACAAATGTATAAGAAGTAGCATCCTACCGTTGTTTACTTGGTAAGCTAAATCTCCACAAGCCTTGACAGGTGTAGTTTCATCATCGAAAGAAGGGAGATGGTTTTCGTTTTGGTTCAATCCATTCAGAAGGCACTTGGACAATTCTGCTCAAAGTACAAAGACAGGCTAAATATCACAACGTCTTACCAACACATTTCTATGTGGTATAACAAACAGTTCTTTCAAATATGCATATCATGAAAGACAGATCTGGGGTAAGAAGGATTCACCTATGCTCGTATTATCTTCGAGTCCACAATCTTCATCTTGCCAATCCCACATCTCACTAGCAGCATGTGAATTGGCATGCACAAAAGATACGAGTAACATAAGACAACAATGATAGAACTATCAATAGTGAAAAATACAATGCTGCAGTTTTTGAAGAGGTTCATTCATGTAAAATTAATCGATAAGTGCCACGCCTTCAATTTGCATCAAAAACAACCTAAATGTACACCCAACAAAACTGATCTGAGTAGAATCACATAAGGCAGCATTTCTGAGCAAAAGATTGGATGTCTTACAAAAATTCACGAAATATAATGCTCAAAACATACAACTAGACAGAATCATTCAGATTTGCATAATCTAGAAGCACAAGCTTGCTCTTCTACACGTCAATCTATGAATCAATTGCTACATCACACATGCAATCCACCATAAAATCACCAAAACGATCAAATCTCGTAAGGCATTCGCTAATAAAATCACGTGAAAAACGTCAAATAAGAACCCAAAATCCTCACCCATAAGGCCAGCAATCGAATCACCGACCCACAAAAATATCAACAAAAGAAATCCAGAAAGAAATGATCTACACCTAGCCAGAAAAATCATTTGAGATTCATGAGTAAAGAAAAACTCACTCGCAATTGTAGTTCATTTTCTTTCTCGGTTTTTCACTCACTCCCTTCTCTCTACAATCGGAAGAAAATACAAAAAGGCGCAAAAACTATCCAAACCATTTAATGTAGCCGTTGTAATGAATTAATATATATGTCAGAAAAGATATATTCACAGTTTTTTGCACATTTTCAGAGAATCGTAACTTTCTTTACAGGAAGAAATGATGATGGGAAATGGCCGAAATATTTTTAGAAAATAAAAAATAGCTCTGTGAAAACTGACATAAGTGAAAATATGTAGTGGGTTGAAAATGGGCTCAAATTTTTGACCAGTTTTTGACTGCTTCGTAAACCTCGGATCTTGATTCCTTATCCCCCGAGTTTTAATGGTCGGTTATGATTTGTAAACTTTGCTAATATTAAGGTTTATACTAGGTTGTCGCGTAGGTCACGGCAAAGTGATGAAGACTTGTGTGTAAAGACCCTCTAAGTGAGATCTAGGTTCAAATTTCCGCTCACCTGTCCCCCAACTAAAATAAAATATTTGTACTAGGTTTAGTTAGTAGTTACGAGGATGCTCTTTAAAAACTGTACATTCATCGATGGATATTAGGAGTATTATCAATTTACGGCATGAAATATGATTTAGACCCAAAAGATGAGACTAATGTGATTGCTTACTTAACTTTCCTTTCTATTCAATAACTACATATTTGTTTCCATAAATTATTTGATTATGAGTTTTATTTCTTTCCATTCTTTCTTGCTTTAAGTCGGGAGAAATAACAATTCAGAAAAAAAAGTTTGGAGAAATTAAATTCAATCGTTCTATTTTACCCGGTGATGAATATCATTAAGCTGTGCATCTGTGGCATTTTTTTTTAGTATTGTTGTATTTGAATGAAAAGAATATATGTTTTCTTTAGAATAGAATATATGGTTATTTTGGTACACATATCGACAAAACTGAATTCCTTTTTATTTGGTATTTCCCATGCTTCTCTCTCTGGTGTTTCTGGTATATATGATTTTTATGAACTTCCCGTGGCTAAAAGATTAGTAGAAATTGAAGTCTTGATTCAACAATCATTAAATCAAAACCAAAACTAGTTAAGGTTCATGACAGTATCATATGTGAGAATTGCCATAATTTTTTAGTCCAAAAAGTAATATAATTTTTAAAAAAATCCACTAGTTTAAACAAAAATATGTCCACCAATTTTGTTAGTTGAGCATTGAATACGGGATTTGGATTGTCGCTCTCGTGGTAAAATCGGAGATTTTTTTTCCAAGTACGTAGACAACATAAAAGTATTTTTGTAAAATCGAGTATCATATGCAAGAAAGTATCTGGACAAAGTCATCTAATTTCATCAGAGAAATGGAAAATGTGCCCAAATTAATATTACATACAGTAGATCTGAAGCTTGATTTACTATAATTGACTTTTTTATTGTCATCTATAAAAATGATTTATACCATAGTTTTTTGCTGAATTTGACAATAAATGAGTAAATTAAACTACATGTTCTTATGTTTGGCTCGAGTCATTTCAATTAAACTCTTAGTAAATCAGTAAGGATACAAATATTGTTAAAATATCATCCAAGAACAACAAAACATGTCTCAATCCTTCCTGCAAACACGATCCCAAACCATGCATTACTGGGTTGAGTTGACCTAAAGCCAGACTCGCGGGCTTTACATATTCACCGTATTATATAAATAATGAAAATGTGTATTAATGTTCAAAATAAAATAAAGAAAATCGAGTTAAAACTTAACAAGTTAGACATATTAAGATCTATCTACCAGTAGTCCAAACAAGAGCAATTGCCATTGAGGAAGTGATGAAACCTAGTTCTATCTCTAACCCCAATTTCTCTTCTGTATATAAGGGAGATAAGCTTAGTAGTAGAATGACAATCCACGCAAACTCGAAGATTCTTTATAATCCTGACTGGTGTACCAGGAGCAGTTGCAATGAGAGCATAAGCAATGGCCAGTCTTTCACTGTGGAAAGAAAGTGCATCTTCCTTCTCTTCCTCTTCAATGTCAAACAACACTTCTCGAGTCCTCGCATGATGACCGTATTCTTGCAACTTCGTGTGCATCTCCTCTAGTTTCAAATTTATGTCTCTAGCACGTGGATGGCTTGTGTCACCGATGAGAAACTCATGCATCGCACCATCAACTTCAACTATACTGAGCCCAGGCGTTTTGTCCACACCGCGCTCTTTCATCAACTGCCTCACTCTCTTTGCGTCGTCCCATCTTTCCCTGCAGGAATACATGTTTGATAGAAGCACGTAGTTCCCACTATTCTCTGGCTCGAGCTCTACTAGTTTTGTTAATGCAACTTCGCCTATCGCTAGATCTCCATGAACTCTAGCAGCACCGAGCAAAGACCGCCATATAACTGCATTAGGCTTCATTGGCATGGCCAAAATCCTTTCTTCAGCTTCCTTAAGCAGCCCAGCTCGACCCAGAAGATCCACCAGGCAAGAATAGTGCTCTAGTTTAGGCTCAAGTCTGTAGATACTAGTCATTGTATCAAAATATTTGCGCCCTTCATCCACCATTCCCACATGGGAGCAAGCACACATTACGGCTAGTATCGTGACATCATCGGGGGTAAATCCCTCTTGCTTCATTATCTCAAACAAGTTGAGAGCATCGCTTCCACAACCATGGATTGCAAGACCTCTAATCATTGCATTGAAACAGAATATGTCTCTATGAGGCAGTTGGTAGAACAATTTCCTGGCAAATCCAAGACAGCCGGAATTTGCGTATAGGGTGATTAATGCTGTGCCAATAAAGTGATTGAGGGTAAGCTTGTTCTTGATTATGTAAACATGTGCCCAAATGCCTAGGCCGAGAGCACCTAGTTCAGCACATGAAGTAATTAGAGCCACTAACGTCACTTCACTAGGCTTGACAAAAGATTTCTGCATACGGCTGAACAAATTCAAGACCTCCAGTGATGAGGTAGTATTTTCATCTAAAAGGCCAGGATTAACCGAGAAGTTAATGCTAGAGTTCCGAGCATAAGCAGATAATATGGAGTTCCATGTGGCTAAGTCCGGTTCCATTATTTGATCAAAAAAATACCTTGCAATGTCCACTCTTCCACATCTTGAATAAAAATTAAGCAATGAGGCTTGAACAAAACTGTCGTAGAGGGGGTAAGTGAATTTCAGTACATGGACATGGAGGGCTTGGCCATGTTTGAACCATTGATGGGCTGTAAATGCCTTGAAGAGAGATGGGTATGTATAGTTATTCGGTTCGAGCTCGGGGTTGGTGAGAACCTGGCCATAAAGAGTAAGGGCAACTTTCACTTGATCATTCTGAGTAAGGCATGCGATGAGGGTGTTGTGCAGAAATATGCTTGGGTATGTTGCACGACTCAAGATAGCCATCGTGTACGACAAAGGAGCCAATGCAGAAGATATGAGAAGAATACGGCTGATAGGGTAGGTATGAAGGGTTAGACCAGTTGTGATCATTTTGGAATGTATCTGTTTCAAAGTATCGAAAGTCTTGCATTTTTGCAAAAGGTGGAAGATTGGATGATCAACTGTTGGGCTTACTGCTCTCATCGTATCAGGGTGGATCCAGTAACACATAAAAACTCATATTGAGTGGCTTATCTTTAGCCCTTTCTAGGTGGTGGACAACTAGATAAATCTTTTGCGTCTGAGATTCGTTACATATACAACTGCCTAAACTTCGGAATTCAATCTGAAACGTAGCGATAACAAATAAATGAGTGCAATCAGCAAATGTGTTAATAACCCGCATAATGAAACATATCACGAATGCCTATATGGCAGTGCACTCCACATAATATGAGCAATCAAGTTCAATAGAACTTTCTTGCAAAAGGATCTAGAAAGAAATAGTTAACAAAAATCACGTTTACTGCAACTAATTGCAGCAAAAATCCGTTTAGGAATATTGTCGAACAGGTGAAATGCGTGCCAGCATCAGTAGTTAAAAACCATCATCAACTCGACCAAAGGGAAAGAAGAAAGTGCAAAATTACCTGTATCGTAGTTTACTGCAATAATCCACATCGAGGCGGAACTTGCTAACAGAAAACGCAAATTCATGCAATTGCAGGAGCTTCAGCTTCAGACTTATCTGTATTTTCTTTGCTCAACTTTATCTTGCTGGAGTTTCAATGCCAGTCTTTGGACCTTAATACAAATTCCTCAGACTAATGGGCTGATCCAAACTGCTTTGGGCCCGATTAATAATAATGATACTAACCCACATTGAAATTAATTTCAAATTTTCTAGGTTTCATTATATTTCTATTCAATTAATAGAGTTTATAATTGTTTAGTTGTATCTAACTTAATTTCTCCCTCTAAGAAAACTTAATTTCTAGTTACTATTTTCTTAATATTACATTTTATAAATTTCTAAATAATTTACGAACAACTTTAATTTCTAGTTACCAATTGATCATTAGAGTCAAATAGTTTAAACTAAAAATACATATTTGTTTTCCTATTTCAATTCTTTTGTTAATAATATTAATTTTGCGTTGGTTATATGTAATTTAATAAAATAAGAGTAAAGTGATAAAATTTATTATGTTGACCCCTAAATATAATTATTGAAACTGAATAAAATTAATCATTTAAGTGATGGTGAGCCATATTTTATGTATTATTACTTTGTTGAGATTAGAAGTACTATGGACTTATTAATAGACTCTTGAGTTAATTTCACGTGAAGAAAAAAAATCATATTTAGGATTTAAAGTTCCAAAAATATTAAATCGACCACTCGAAAATTGATAGTTTGATGCAAAATGATCCATTTTTT
>AYJT01092650.1:0-10105 GCA_001278415.1 Ocimum tenuiflorum | reverse complement strand
GGAACCGGACCGAACCGGAACCGCGGCATCTCTACTTTTGACGGATGTAATAACGTTAGGAAATTAATTTTTCAGTGTCCTAAGTTAATATCTTTAATATATATATTTAAAGGATACCCATGTAATCCTTTCCTAAGTGTGCATCCTGTTTGTTTACAGGCATGAGATTGCTGGTTTTAAAAATTTGTTTACCGCATGAGTAAATAGCTGTTTAACAAATTGCAAATACTATTTCTTTTTACGTTCTTCAAGTCGGCACAAGTTGTATTTTTTCTTGACTTCATTTGCACACAGAGATGAGCCGTAGACTTCGTTTAGAATTTTATTTGGTTGTGGATTAGTTAGGAGTATTCAGTTCATAGGCCACTTGAGTATCTCTATTGTTGATTCGAAAAAATTCGATACTTTTATAATTGGTATAGATTAATATGATATTTAATTTAATTATCGGGAATCTCTATGGGTATTGGTTTATTTATCACTTGGGGAATTATTTTCAAAATCCATTCAAAAGTCACTAATCAAACAATGTATTTAAGTCTCAGTTCGTTCTCTCGAAACCCACTAACCAGACGCCGTCTAATTTTTCGAATCACGAATTATCGTCTACTCCAAAAATATTATAGGGTAGTGATATTTTTTCTTTTTCCCTTTTTTTTTTCTTTTAGGGTGGTGGTATTTGATTTTATCAGAAAGTAGTAGTTTTATTGGGGGGTGAGAAAAGCTAGTACCAAATAGCCTAAATTTGGCGGATCTAAACTTTCAATGTGTACAATCAGATCGCATATGCCATTTTGTATTCTTGTATTTCCCCGCACACTATTTTCCGAAAAAATGATATCCACGCAGCAAATATTTATTCTGGAACCCAGCCTGTTACATGTTTAAATTCTCGGTTATGAGTAGACTCGGTAAACCACCAAAATCAAAGAGGTGAAAATGTCTGCGATTCTCACCAGGCCCATTACAACTGCTACCTTTTCTGTATCTCGACCTGTAAATATTCAAGAACATGCTAATAGCTTATCAAAAAGAATGAGTTTTTGGGGGGAATTCAATTGCAGAAAATCTGTTTCTTGGGATATTAGGAGAAGGAGTGTGAGTAAAATGAAGGGTCTTAAGTGGGTTCGCGCGAGTACGACCGATGATGGTGTTTCAGCTTTTGAGCAGGAAGCTTTTGTGGATGTTTCTCCGACTCTTGAACAGGGTGGGATTGAAGCTACTGTAAATAATTTGGTTGGTATACCTTGAACATCTGTTCACTTTTTGTCATCATTTGAAGCTTATGTGTTAGTGTATATGTGTGAAAGATATGGGATGATAAAATGAAATGGTTTCGGTTGACTTTTCTAGCAAAAGCTTTTGTGGCGTTGCTGTTAGTATATTAGGATTATCTGCGTGCTTATCTGTAGCTGTGTATTCTTGCAGGATGATATGAGGGCATTAGCTTTAGTGAAGCTGATAATAATGTGAGACCTCGAAGCCGTATTTTCTGATAGAATTCCACTTATTTATGAGGATTTAGAAGTTATGTTCTTGATACTTTATGAGGGTCTTCATCGTAAAAATCTAGAAGTGGAAGTTAAATGGTATTGATATGGTGTGAGTGTTCATCTGCAGATAAAAGCAAAATAGTTGCTTTTTGGTGGAAATAATTGAATATGGTCAAACGATGCTAAATAACTCTGCAATGCACTTGCCAAGGAAACTAACTCCTATCAAACTTGTATTTCTTCGTGATGTATAATTTACTCGGTTGAGAAGAATCTTGGTAAAAGTTACTGGAGTTTCTCCTTTTATGGACTCAATTCAGTGTTTGTAGTGGTTGCTAAATCATGTAATTCTTTGTTGTTTGATTATTAGATTCTTGCTTCTCCAGCACCCCAATCAGTTATGTAAATTACAGCATGTTATTTGTTTGTTAAGAAACTTTCTTGTGAACCTTTCCCAGATTAACATAGCTAATTTTGGAGCCTAATGCATATGTACACGGATTGGGTAAAAAATAATCATTTTTTCTTGAAAAAATTTGGATTGGAGAATATATCTTTATGAAGTTTACTGATTCCATTGGCTTATCATACTCGATCTAGAGCAAGTGGCTTATCTCAGCGACTTTTGCTGCGGTCATTCTGTGGAGGCATGATACGGAAGCTTTATGGGCTGCTCTTGGCTCTGCACTCAATGCTATGCTATCAGTCGCTCTTAAGAATATACTGAACCAAGAAAGACCTGTTTCTACATTAAGACCGGACCCAGGAATGCCTTCTTCTCATGCGCAGTGTATATTTTATACTGTCGCTTTTCTCGTTACTTCATGTAAGCCTGTCTAACCATTGAGATTGTTCTTGACATGTTTGTTTATGCGGTTTATAAATACTGCAAATAAATAAGCTGATAGTTTATGCGATTTTTTTGATGCTGTAATAAATACTGTAAATAAGCTGATTATTGTTTTGTTGGCTTTGCCACTGGCACTCCAAAATTCACGTTCAGCTGCACTGCATTTGGTCATTTTATTTTGAACTGTTGCCTAGTTTGCATAAGCATATATATATATATATATTTCCTTCCATTAAATCTTACCATACTTTGCTTGTGTTTTCTCTGCAGTGGTAGAGAGGATGGGGTTAAATGCACTTACAACCACTCTAAGTGGTGTTTCTATTATACTTGGTTCTTATTTTGTAAGTATCCGAGACTCAATTTGATTCTCTGAATTCAGCGTATCGTTAATTTTCATTCAAAATATGCAAAGGTGTTTTCTTGCAGAATTTATAGGCATTTAGCATTTAGAAGTTTTCTTCTACACATAAAGCTAATACGATGGGTTGGTTTGAGGGGCGATTGCTGATGGAAATAATTATTATGTGGACCAATTTCTTCTTGGCTGAAATTCGCTAATTCTTGTTGGTTTAGGTCTTCTTGATAGAGGTTATTTTTGTACTCCATCTGTTGGTTTAGTCACTTATAGCCTTAAGAATGCATGGCAAAGCAGCCTGTCATAAATTTCTGTGTTATGATTCTCAAAATGTTGTCTTTGCAGGCATGGCTTCGGGTTTCCCAACGTCTGCATACGGTTAGCCAAGTGGTTGTGGGAGCTATTGTGGGAACCGTATTCTGGTACCTCTGGCTGTCGTTGTGGAACACTTTCATCCTCAACTTGTTTGATTCCTTCTTGTTGGCTAGAATTTTGGTCACTGTAGCTGCCATTGCATTTAATATTGCTTTTGTTTATTACACTTACCAGGACTAGATATATTAATGAATGAAATCCACAGACCACAGTAAACAATGGAATTAATTCCCTTGTGAATGAATGAATCCATTAAATAGAAGAAAAGTTTTCATCACAAGCTATGTTGCCATTTGCAATGTCCATCTTATATATGACTACAAGTGTGTGCTCATCAGACTGCCTTCAATACCAATGCGTATGCTAGTCTCGGAAAGCCATTTGTTATTCCTCTGAAGCATGCAGGATTGAAGAAATTTCTTCGAGGGTGAGATCGTCGTCTTTTGAAGCTACTAGCTTCAAAATGAAGTATATTTCTTGACAGAGTGGATGATTCTTGCTGCCTGCTACAAATGCAGAAACTTGGTCCTTGATTTTTATCCAAGACCAACCAGGTTCCTTTATAACACCTTTTGATTTCATCAGTTTCCTCACATCTGCAGCCTCTCTCCATTCCCCTCTTGACGCGTAAATATTAGCCAGAGTTATATGGGTCCCTGCACAATCTGGATCGCGTTGAAGAATGTGTTGTGCTGCTATCCTTGCACGCTCAACATCGCCATGTTCTCTACTGGCTCTCAACAGAGTTGACCAAACTACATCATCCTTTTCCAAAGGCATAGTTTTTATCATATTCTCAGCTTCAGCTAATCTTCCAGCTCTGCAGAGGAGGTCAATCATGCAACCATAGTGCTCTTTGGAAGGAGCTATGTTGTAATCCTTTATCATTGAATCAAAATAATGGAAACCCAGATCAACAAGTCCAACATGGCTGCATGCACTAAGAACACCGATAAACGTAATGGAATCCGGCCTCAATCCGAATTTTGTAAGTTTCTCAAATAAATCTATGGCTTCTTGGCTGAGTCCATGCTCAGCATATCCATTAATCATGGCTGTCCATGACACTATATCATCATTCTCTGACAGAGAAAAACTTGTTTCTGCATCTTGTAAGCTCCCGCATTTTGAATACATATTTATCAACGCGCTTCGTATCAAAGCTGTTTGGTCTAAACCAACAGTCAGAGCATAAGCATGAAGCTGTCTTCCCTGCTCAAGAATAGCCATACTTCCACACACACTGATTACACTAGAAAGGGCGAATTCTGTCGGCTTTGGCCCCTCCCTCCTCATCCAAGATAAGAGCTCGAAGGCTTCCTCTCCATAGCCACCTTGAGTATGACCTGCAATAATGGTGCTCCACGAAATCACATCTCTTCTCGTCATTTCACGAAAAACAGCAGAAGCTGAATCTGTCTGGCCGCATTTAGAATACATAGTCATGAGCGAATTCGCTACAGATAATGAAGCTGCTAGACCTACTTGTAGAACAAGTGCATGCAATTGCAGACCCCATTTAATTCTTGCTATATTTGCTATCCCTGAAATGACTGCTGCATAAGTGTACTCATTAGGACATACACCACACTCTCTCATCCTTGAAAAGGCCTGAATTCCTTGCTGATTATTGCCTGCCTGAACATGAGATGTTATTATAGACGTCCAAGAAACCACATCTGGCCTACTCATGTTCTCAAAGAGATGCAAACCATATGCTAGTTTCCCACACTTGTTATACATTGTGGTGAGACTATTTACCACATATGAGGTTGTATCAACACCATCCTTCAATGTCCTAGCATGAATCTCTCTCCCATATTTCAAAAGCTCTAAATCGGCACACGCTTTCAACGCGATGGCGTATGTGAAAGAATCATACTCAACGCCATCCCTCCACATGTCAGCAAAATATGATAGTCCCTTCAAACCATAACCTGTGCGAACGAGTCCCGTGATGATGGCCGTCCATGAAACCACATTTCTTAACGGCATTTCATTGAATAATCTGCAGCCATCAAAATCTCTACCATTCTTCATGTACATATCAAGCAATGCGCTCCCCACGAAAACAGAGTTTACGAAACCGCTTTTCACTGAATATCCATGCAATATCTCCCCAAACTTGAGATTCACATTCAGCCCACACGCCTTGAGAGCGAGGCTGAGAATGAAGGGGTCCATTTGAGTATTGGGGGCGACCCACATTTTGGAAAATAGAGACAGCGCTTGAGATGAGTCGGAGGCATTCACATAGCCTGCGATCATTGTCGTCCAAGATATCTCATCTCTGTAAGGCAAAGCATCGAACAGATTGCGGGCGCTTCTCAAGTCGCCAGCTTTTGTGAATTGCTTCAGCTGTGAATTAAGCTGAAACATGCAGACTCCGATATCTTCCGGAAAAGAAGCTTGTATGGAATCAGCGTGCATGACGGCGAATGACTTGGTACATAATCTTCGTCTAAGAAGAGGCCTCATTGATAACACCATGCTTGCGATTGTCAAATGGAATCTCCGAACTAGTTAATGTTGCTAACGTCTCTTTCTAATAGAGCAACTGAAATTAATTATTGGATAAAAAGAAGAAAAAGAGAACCAAAAGCAATTAATTTAGCAATGCTCACCGAATAATAAGATTCAACTGCTCGGCCAAAAATCAGTTACTTGTGGCAGTTGAGGTACGGACAGAAAGTCGCTAGTTTGCGAGTCAATTTCAAATTGGCCTAGTTGGGTTCAGTTGAAGTTTATTAAAGTTTGACTACGTTCTTCTTTTTTTTTAAAAAAAAAAAAGTAAAACGTTTGTAACCAAATAAATTCAAACTAAAATTCTAAGTAAAGGCTTGATATTTTCAGCCAGTTACAACTGGTTAATTTTGGCCCATGGTGAATCAAAAGTCGGTTATTCAAGTGTAAACTGTAGCGAACTGAACAACCGCAAAAACTATATAATTATGTGTAAATGCTACGCATAGATTAAACAATTTGGTTGGATAAATGTAGCAGTTGAAAACATGCTAATATGGTTGATTATAATATATTGCCCAAAGTATAAAATATATGATGTCAGTAGGATTGCAAGAATGCTTACACTCCATCTCAAACTCACTCAATCATCAAACTATCAATCTATTACATCTATATATTGCTTCTGTATGAACGCTATCCATCACCAAGAGAATAGGAAGAAAGAAGACTGTCAGAAACGTGGAAAATGCATCTTTACGCGTGCATCCAGCCAGCCAATTGCTCAGGAAAGAAGCTGATTCTGATCATTGGAATTTTATAGCCTGCCAAATCGTACATCTTTAGTTACCATTGATGAGAACATGAGTGCACATTTGCAAACTCAATGCCATTGTTGGAAACAGGATTCAGCCTCATTCTCCGATGCGATGATGATGATTCATCATAGAAGCTGTCTTCAAGCAAGTGATGTCTATCAATTGATTTCGCATAAGAAGCCATCTTCAATATTAACACCTGTTGGGGAAGTAATCTGAAGAATAATGAATGCTATTGCTAATGGAGTTTCATTTGATATTTTAAACCAATTTTCAAGATACATTCAACATAGCAAACACCAAATTGAATCAGAGGTGGTGCATCTCGGCTCATTCACGAGTTTCCAAGCCATAATTGTGGGGTCATTTTTGTAGGGGACTCCAGTAGTATGATGATCCACTGCCTCAAAATCATTAAGCAGGGAGTATGTCCGTCTGTCACAAAGCTTGAATTTGACCCCCATAGCCGTAGTATTTAAGAAGTCCTTCATTTTGTCGCCAGTTCTCTTTTACCTTTACTTCTATCTGCATTGGTTCCTTGTATCATTTTTTCTGTTGTTGCTACTTCAAAGGACATTAGTGATGGGAAGAGTTCATACCTCAAGGAAAACTTTCTTCTGCAAGAAATCTTCTATATCTAGCCGAGCTGCTGTTGCTAGTACCTTTAAAGCTTTTCCTTCCTGATAATAATCCACTAAAATGAATTGTGCATGCAAATTACCAAGAAACCATGCCATGGTTATGGGGAGGATGCGTGGGAGTTAAAAGAGAATCATAAGATCACCTATCATAAACAAACTCACAACTCATATGCAGCATTCATGTCAATCAAATGTTTTTGTTTTGGTATTCAAATATGTGATTATCTCACTAATGCTTACACCACATCTATCTGTTGGCAGAAGATTCCTAATGTTTTCTTCATACACATGCAATTTTAATAGCATACGATGAACAATTATGAATATGGACCCTAAATGGCTTTTTTATTTTCCTTAAAAAAAGATTAAGTACAATATATTATAATAAACCCCACCCTGATGTGTCCACATAAACTCGAACCCTTAACTTTTATTATCATGGGAAAGACGCTCACCAAGCTCCCCGAAGCGGTATACCTGTTTATTGCTTCTATATCTCACCAAAATTCAACAAAACAAAAGATATTTATGAACAAGGAGACTACTTGATTATGGATGGAAATGATTACTACTTGATTATGGATGGAAATGATTACCTTTCCTATAAGGATAATCTTCTGCGAGTTCTTCTCTACAACAATCTCAACTTGGATGAAATCTTTTGCAGTAGGCCTACTTTTATAACTAATCACATTAACCTGTCCGGTTGTACAAAACGTGCAGTGAACAGATAAGATAACATTCTTTAGTATATACAGAAATCTTGAATTTCCATAAGAGTTTCAAAAACAGATCTACCTGGCATGCATAAGGGACTTCATTACGATACTGCATAAAGATTTTTTCTCTGACAATTTCAGCCACAAAAAATCTTTCAGGGTGTTCACTAGAAATATCCTGAAGACAAGTAACATTTTGATTTCAAATGTAGTACTTTCTGAAAGAAGGTCAATAAAATATTAATAAATATTTGGTCATGGCTCGAAACAAATGAAAGAGACGAACGCCAAGCTTTCCTGAAATCTCAGCTGAAGTTTTTGGACAGAATACGATGCACACCTTAGGATAATAAGCTGGTCCAGAAGGAAGTTTGGACAGAATCCACTCCTTGACATCATCCACCCCTTGGCCAAACTTAGCACTCACAGGAATGACCTCATCAACATCCGTAAATTTCTCATACCACTGCAACAGATGTGGGGTGCATCATAATTAGTAATCCTGTGTGAATCTACAATTACTTACTGCAAGCACAGAGGCTATGTAAAGGATCGAGGAAGATAACTACTTCTTGGAAGTTAAACTATAAGATATTAGAAGACTAGAAACTGTGTGATAGTAATCTCAGATGCGGTATTGCAATACCTCCACCAATTATTAACTGCACTTCCTAGCACACTCCACTCACGAAAGTGACTAGACCCAACCATTCTTTCGAAACAAGTGCTCATGATATTTACCACGACTAATTAAAACTAACAGATTCCCAAGATGATAAAGCTACAGCCTCCAACCACAATCATAAGGTTCGTTCAGAACACAACACGGAACAGAAATCACAAATATATACCTCGATTTTCTTGGCTATTTCACCAGGTTTGATAAGGTCCTTCTTGTTCAAAACCAGCAAGGTGGGTAACTTACTAGTACGGTCTCCGACTCCTTGTTCCAACACCTCATCAATCTAATACCAGATAAGCGTTAAGAGACAAGACTGCAACTTTACATCAAATAATGAAAAATAATACCTTTTCAGGCGCCTTACAAGCATCAACCACAAGAACAACACAATCTGCACTGATGGCAGCACTTCGTACATTCTTCATCATCATAGAATCCAACTTGTGCATCTTCTTCTCAATAACACCAGGTGTATCATAAAGAATCATCTACGCAGAATCCAAAAGCATACATCAATAGCACAATTATATTAAATCTATAGTTGGTTTCAAATATTCATTTTTTCAAAATCAGTTACTCATAAAATACCACCAATGGTAAAAAAAGACCCATCATTGCAGTTCCTCAACTACTGCAAGATGCAAGCACCACACAAGTTCCGCATCAAATTAAAGGAAAAGAAGGAAAACAAAAACAAACCTGATAATCGGGACCAGAGCAAATACCGAGAATACGATGTCTAGTCGTCTGAGGCTTGTCGGTGACGATGGACAGCTTCTGGCCAATCATCTGATTCGAGAGAGTGCTCTTTCCGACATTCGGCTTTCCGACCACCGCCACGTAGCCGCTCCGGTGATTAGGGTCGTCGGGCACAAAATCCATTTCTTCCATCTCGTAATCGTCCAGCAAAGCCATATTCCTGTCGGGCTTCATGCTAAGAGAGAGTAACATTGAAGACGACGTCCCTTCATCTTCACCATCCATCTCTTCCTCGTCTTTACTTAGCTCGTAATACCTACTGCTACGCAATCCTTCTTTGAATTCTTCAACTTGTAAAGTTCCATTCGATCTTCTCCGACGACCAATGGCGGATGAGCTTTCATTTGTAGTAATTCTGCAAATAATTCTCCTAGTTGATTGAAAATGAGGAAGACTTCGTCTCCATTGGAGACCTCCGAATTTTGTGGTGGAAGGGAGGGGAATGTTGTATTGCAGAGCTAATTCCTTCATTTTGAGCTTACTGAAAAAATAAATTGAACATCAGCGCCGCCTGTTCCGCCGGAATGGCCGCTGGTGGACGGTGGGCGTTCAAAGTCGAGCAGTATAAGAGGGATTGCTCTCACATTCCATATCCGAAAACGAACATTATCTGTTCGACATTTTTCCACCCGATACGACGCCGTTTACATATTCAGAATATGGACTATCGTGGATTCTGTTATTCTTTTATGGGCCGAGATATTATTAAACTCTCGATACGGCCCAAAAATTGGGTTCGCCCTCTGAGCAAGAAAAGGTTTGATTTATTTCTGAAAAACAAATCATTTTTGAAGCTTCGCATTTTCTCCCTCATCGCATCGTCGCCGGTGGTGGATTTGCTGTGAGAATTACTTGTAAGTTTTCCTGCCTTCTGATTTAGTAGCTATGGTAATTATGTGTTTCTCTTAGGTATCTTCGTGTTCATCGATCAAATCATATGTTTAGAT
>AYJT01092645.1:0-12069 GCA_001278415.1 Ocimum tenuiflorum | reverse complement strand
GTGAAGTGAGGAGAGGGGGTTTATTTGCGTTCAGAATATGAGAGTGAAGACAGCTAAAAATTTGGATGTTGACGAGGCAAAAATTATGCCTTCAAAACAGTTCTTTTCTGCTATCGTGTCTCAATCTCGTATTCTCGTTTTATTATTTTTTGCCTCTCGTGTTTCAATCTCGTATTTTATAAGAGACACTCACGATCCGTTATTACACAATTGTTTTGCATATCGTATTACATGGTTTGGATTATCAATCAATGGAGATTAATTTTGGTAGAATCTTTTTTATTAGGGACGTGATTTATCTCCATTGATTTGTACGCTTGGCAATAATCGAAACAATGTAATATTATTATGTAACAGAGAATCCAGACCGTATAAAAAGACGTCTCCCATTAGACCGTCTAAATCATTTAGCCGGGTTTGAGTTTAAAAACCAGGGACGATATGAGTTTGAATTTAGGATCCAAGGCAGATATGAGTTTAAATTGGTGAAATGAACTACTTAGATCCGCTTAAATTGTTTGGTTGGTCTAACGCAAGTTTTTGCCATTTTAGAATCATATATTATCCGATATGGAGGATAAAATTATATACTCGTGTAAACATAAGTGGATGATAATATTTGTGGTCTGAAGTGAAAAAGTCAAATGACGATTACTTATATGTAAAGACTCTTCAATAAAATAATAGGTGGATTCGATACTAAAAAACAATATACATGTCACATTTTTTCAATTTTTTTAATTATAAGACTATTTTTTGCTTGGATTTTTTTCTTCAAATTAAACGACACAATAGAGTGATTTTATTTATTTCCGCAACACATGCATGCAATTGCGAACAAATCAGTTGTAGTTGGTTAGAAAAAGAATGTGTTATATCTAGAAAATTTTAAAGAGTAACTTATTATAATTGCCAAGGTTGAAAACAATGTGTTATAATTGCAAAACTAATAATATATTTTGTTAAATCAGGGGATGTCAATCAAAATAAAATACAAAATAAGTTGTTTGGTTGTTAATTTTGAAATGGATATTTGGAAATCAACCAAATCCTTTTTAACTTGGTGGGTTTCATTCCCAAACACATAGTCATTCCATCTACTATCAAACTCATACCCATAGCGATTCCCGATAGTTAAATCAAATGCCACCTAATACTAGGGATCAATTTCAACGAATAAATCAAAAATTAGGTTTTCTTTAAAATATATTAACTCCAATAAATCCGAATACAATTGGACCGGATCAAATAGCCCAATAAACCGATGGATTGGCCATAGAAACAAATGACTAATGTATTAGTATTCTATCACAATTATAACAACATAATCTTCCTTTGACACTGAATTTCATGACCTTCGAAATCAAGATTTAAGTTATATAATTATATTTAATGCAAATAGTTTTTAGTAGACAATAAAAATGTGAGATGTAATCGGGTGTGAACTCGAACTCTTTTTGGTGAATGAAATTGTGAACTATGCATATTTCCATGTGTATTGAGCATTTTTTACATGTGAAGAGGCATTTTCGTATTTCATGGGCATATTTTTTGTGCTGGGCATATCTATATTTTAAGATGCAGTAAATATAAAAATGTCTATCATATTACATGAAAATGCCCAATACACATCGAAAGATGCGTAATTCACAAGTTCATTCACCAGAAAGAGTTTGCATTTGATTACAAACCATAAAAAATGTTAACTATTCAACTATTAAAGATGTCCAAATATTGATAAAGTAGAAAAGTAAAACACTTTGATTATTTAAGAGAATAATTAAGGATCGTCTTAACGAGTAAAAAAGGGATGAGCTTTAGGTTTAGCGCACAAAAAATATTTCGGGAAATTATGCAATTTTATCCCAAAGTATAGCCAACTATATAATTATATCCTGAACTTTTTTTTGTTATGTAATTATATCCCAAAGTTTCATTTGTTATGTAATTATATCCTCGTTAGTCGACGTTGTAAAAAATATGCTTTATGTGGCCGTTAAACGTCACATTTTAAGTGATGTGGCCACAAGTTGTATCATAACGAAGCAAAACAATATCATATTCCATTATTTAGATACGCCGTCGTTTAATAATGGTAGTCAGACAAGTAAATTCGATTTCAAAAAGTTTCTAAATAATGAAAATAGACGTCGTTTTGCTTCGTTGCAACACAAATTTATCAGCACATCACTAAAAACATGGAGATTAATGGCCACATAAGCACATTTTTTACAATGCCAACTATCGAGGACAGAATTACATAATAAATGAAAGTCCGGAATAAAATTGCATAACGAAAATAGTTTATGGTAAAATTGCATAATTGGCTATGTTTCGGGATATATATGCATAATTTTCCAAATATAAAATATTATGCGTATAAAAATCAGTTCATGAGTTTATGGATCCGAAAAACCTGAAGAGTTAGAGCTAACAACTTTTAAAATTCTTACCTAATAATCTGTAACATGATATGACCGAGAGGTGTTAAGAAATTCGATGGACTGACCCGATATAAATTTCATTGAAAAATGCACATATATATCAACGTGTATTGGTGTAAATCTACAAACACAACACCTGGATTTGCCCATATAGTGATAAAATTTGAGATATGATTGGTGGACCACGAGTGAGGTGTGATGTTGGGGATAAATGGGAATTGGTGTTTACTCATCAACAAGTCCATACTTCAATTTCAATGCTCTTTATTTAGATAAGATGTGGGATTCACTGCAAAAAGTGCAATGGGACCATGTATAGGATTTGTACATCCATTAGATTTATGATATTCTTTGTTAGGTTTATGTTTTCTGACCCGATACGATAATTCGACATGAATTCGTACGATAATAGCGAGTTATTGTTGAGTCTTATTGGATACAGATTATTATTGGATCAATCTTGTCAGAACACAAAACTTTTGGATCGAATTAATGTCAGATCTGGATTGGATCGAATTTGGATATTTACTAAGAAATTTGTATATTGATATTAATATATTGTGGTATCATATTTGTTTTTCCTTCACATAATTAGCATACCAAATGTAGATCTCCATTGTATTCTTATCGATAAAGTTTTATCAGATTATTGTTGTGTTTGTCTTTGGACTTAACGGAATAGATGATGATTGTTCCTTAATGTATCAATTCACTAATAAATCGAAATGATAAGGAACTGATCCACGTGAATTGTCACTTTTATTTTTAATAAATGTTTGGATATCATACTTGTTGCGATATATATAGAAAAGTATGAAATAACATGTACTTAGTGCTGAGAATTATTTGGATGAATAAATAAAAAATTCAAGAATACAATAAATTTAACCAGGAATGGTTGCTTTAGGGTCCAACTTAAAAACTTGAAAAAGTCCGTAACATGGCCTTTAAGTTGTCATTTACTCCTTATTTTAGGTTTATACTTTTTGTTTCTTAACATTTACGTTTGTGTACTTTTTTTATTTTTCAGTTTTTTCTTTATAAGATTTTATTTTCAGGAAAAACAAAACTTAAAGTAAGTTAGTCCTTTTTTTTTTTTTCTTTTTACCTGATAGATAGCTACTTATTGGAGAGAGAGAGAGGCTAATTCTCAAAATTTGATGGCAAAATGCGTATTGTGCTATATTATTCAAAAAGTGTCAAAATGTATCAATTAATGAATATAAATTACGATAAAATATTTCTTTATTCAAATCTGACTAAACATTAATACATGTCTTAAATCCATGCAACATCATAGTATAATCATAGATCTCAAATGACTGAATCCCACACGGTATATTTGTGCTAGTTAGGTATTATAACTTCCCAAATGAATATATTCAAAAATAAAAGAAGATAAATTCTATGCATAGCGTCATTTTCGTAATAAGCTCAATATACAAGATAACTCATGGGCTTCAAAATCAAACGAATTATTTTGATAGAGTCAAATGGTGTAAAAAGGGTATGAGTTCTCGTTACATCTTTATATTACACTAAATGGACATCATAATAATAATAATAATAGTTGATTTTGGCATATACTATTGACAAATTAATATATACTTTGTACCTCAATTATGTCTACCCACTCAGATATATGTCATCTTTATTTTCTAGGATTTTTATGAATGCAAAGTTTTTGTAATAATCTCACACTAGCGATGTACATGAACATGTATAATTTTGTGAAACTCACGATATATAGCTTGAAGAAAAACATAGGATACAATTATCAATCATAAAATAAATGAAATAAAAGGGGACAATATCAAATCTCCGAATTAGTAACTATTCTTTGTCATAATAATGAAACCATATTACCTCTCAATATATATTAAAAATGTCCAATAATATATGGAATTTTAAATAAATTAGATATTATAGTAAAGTGAATTTATATCATGCTAGTCATGATTACCAAATTGTACAACAATTATAACTTCAAGTACCACCAGCAATGCAATCATGTATGATTTGCTTGCAAGTATATTGCACGTTCGTGTGCAACGCCGATAGTTGGAAGCAATCCCTTTCTTATAATATAAATAGTAATATTATATCAATATTATTTTCTACCTCAAAATAAATGTTTTAGGTCAAATAATTAAATAAACTCAATCTATATCCAAAATATTAAATATAAGTTCGATCAAATTTTGCCCTGAATAAATAAGGAGATTAGATATGAAGAATTTAATAAAATTATAATATTTTTGACAAAAAAAAATATCGATTGGGTAAATTAGATGGATTTCATATAGTTTGCTATGTCTTTTACAATAATAGTAGTAATAATTATAATAATAAATTGAATATATTTAATATCTCGAATTATGATTAAATTTTACTACTTGTTGTTTTAAAATTCATAGTACTTTTTTTTGTATAAATACCGTTTAAGAATATATCCAGGTGGATCTATTTTTTGCACCCTACTTTTTCATTTACCTATACTAGTTTACTTGGTAAATGTGTTTTTTTTATTTTACATCTGGAATTATATTATATTTGTCTAGTTAAGTTTTGATTAAATAAGATAGAAAATAAAATATACCATATTAGAGAAGTGGGGACACGTGGCACGAAGTAATTAGTGAATGGCTTGAGGATTTTACTTAATGACACAAATCCCTATGTCAACGGAGTGGATAGGATGCTTGCAAAATATTGTGCTCTAGTTAACCACATTAATAGTGTTGACACTGATTCACAATTGAGGTGAATCCCACATATTCGAATCTCGTCTTAGTGACATAGTTGAGAAGTTTTTTCAGCCATAGCTTTGCAAAGTTCACTTAATTTTTGTTCTAACTTCAACTTATATTGTTTGTCACTCTCGAATAATCTTAGAAAGTTTATTTAACATTTATGTGCATTTTTCATTGTTTTATTAATCTTAATCTCATTTATTAGAATATACGAGCTCGAACGATCACCACCCTTCTTATCATCTTTTAATTCGTGTTTTTTAAACTTTGACAGGTCGATGAAACCCTAAATCAAACATGAGTCCAAAGATTTATATTTTAGTGCAAATGATTAAAAAAAATAGATCATTATCTTAATATATCCACTAGAATCCTATGAAAGATCTATGTAACCAATCCCCTTTAATTTAATTTGCAAATTTTTAATTAGTGCACACTGCAAGATCTAATTTAGACTTTAATTATTATTTGCTATGTTTATTTTATGCCATTAGTAGATAAAATTCTTATTTAAGAAAAATTAATCATCACAAAATGTCCAAATTGCACGTGAGAGAAGGTAGGGATTTTGTCAGCAAGTCGTGTGATTGTCTAAGCTATAAAATTTTGCAAAAAGCCATAAGAGACGGCGATTGTTGCCACGTGGAAAGCATCGGACGGTCCATATGCGCACCCTATCGTCTAATTGATACGTGCAAACACGTGCCGGCTGGCTCACGTGCGTTTATTGTGGTCCCCATGTGACAAGTCGCGTGTTCCATCCCCATTTTTCGGTGGAATGCTTTTTCAACTTCTTAAGATTATGGTGTAAAATGTAATCAACCTCATGTTAAAATATAATTGAAAAAATTTTAATTATGGTAAAAAAAGTATATTTATTTATTTTGGATATTATTGACATAATCATATTATCATGAATTGTTCTTTAACATCCAATTACACTATATATAAGGGAAAAACGTTATTAAATCAAACACTAACGAAAATAAAATTATAATCACAAAGTTTGGCCAACTTAAATGATTGTCAAATGCGGTACTCATTGCTTTTAGTCACACACAATAAAAATAATTTATATTATTTCTAAAAAAATATGCATAGTTTACGCTATAATTGAATAATACCCATTTTATTTATTGATAGTGATTTAATTTCTATGCTTTTCTTGGATCATATTGTACATGAGACTAAAGGCCTCCTCCCAAATCCAACGTCTAGGGGACTTTTGATAGAAAAAAGATGCCTAAAAACCCACGTTTGAAAGCTCAATAAGATATTTTTAGGTGTCCCAAAGCCTCGTTAAAACTAGTTTAGCCTGCCTCTAAGACAAGAATCAAAATATCTTAGTTTGGTCTTTCTTTTCTTATGGTATTTTTAGATTGTTACAGAAACGCTCAAATACCCACTGACAGTCGTAGGCGCATTATCACGTGCCCACAATGGACATTTGAGCGTTTATTTAGATAGTTAACATGAGAAAGGAAACAAGTTGTGATCAAGAACTCCAAATAAGTTGTGCCCACTTTTCTTCAACAAATCTTCCTCTGAGTCATACCTGACAAAAATCCAATACTTTCACTGCTATGATTGCAATATAACCTGAAAGTGTAATTAACCAAAATGAAGCAGGATGGCTCAGAAATGAAGAATTTAACACACATCCAACTAGGATCACCAGAAGATAGCAGCACTGTTTTCGGACGCGAGAGAAGAGAAAAGTCGTCATAATAAAGCAAGGATGCAATCATCAACAGTATAATAGAGTAATGAAAACAAAATGGTGGGACTCATAAAGGAGTTGCATTTCATAGAGAGCAATTAGGCCAAGGCAATGCATCATGGGTGCAACAAACCCAGTCGAAAAGAATAACGAAATTCAAGATGGCAGAATACAGACAGAAGTTTCCAACTTACCATAATGCCATAGAAGAAGAGAGAGAGGTTGACATGATCCAGCATGGATGCAACCAGTAATCCACTAGAACAGTAACGAAATTCAAAGCGGAAGAATTCAGTCACCATAATGTCATAGAGAGCAACTAGGCCAATGCAGTATAGGCTTCAGACATGAGAAGAGAGAAAAGTCAACAAGTCATAGGTTCAACCAGAAACCCAACAGCAGAGCATAATGAAAAAGAAAATGGGAGAAATCAGAAAGGAGTTACCATAATATCAGAGAGCAATTGGGTAGGCCACGACAATGCAGCATCAATGCAACAGCAATCCGGTGGAACAGAATGACGAAAAACAAAATATTAAAAGAAAGTAGTTACCATAATTTCACATCAAGAAAATAGGCCAAGGAAATGCTGACTGGAGCTGATTAATAAACTAGGAGTCACTTACCTCAACCCAGAGTATTGAGAGTTCACAAAATAGATTATCAGTCACGTACATAAAGAATTAGTAAGCGAAAATAACATGATGACATATCATGTTCCTGAACAATATGTATTCACTGCCCGCTTTCTATGAAACTAGTCTACTGTATTTCTATATTAGTAACTGCTTGAACACTTCAAAAATATAGAAATTGAACCATAAGTCCAAAATCATTATGACTGTACCCCAGAATGATCGTAGCAGAAAATATATACAGAAATGAGCACTCAAAAACCATTTTAAAATACGATCTTACATATACGAGCATTACCAGAATACAGACACAGCCACCACATATGAACTTCAAGTAATAAATTTTCAACACTGTACAGACATTAGGGAATGACTAATGAGTGAATTACACTCGGTGGAGTTCTAAAACTTCCTAAAGCATTTAAACATAATTGTAGTCTTCAGTGCAATGGCGTTACATTACATTACATATCCTCGTACATCATGTTGATGGCAAGAGTAAGCATCGATGAAAGACGACTTCATCTTCCAATAACCTCCTACAGAATCTCCAACAAAATTATGAAACCTCATGATACAGTTCTCCCATAGCAGACAGATGCTATGTAAAGATTTTTTGCCCATTTATCCTGAAAATCACAATCAGAAACTCTAAGAACCAACCATAGGAAAACAATTGAAAATAACATAAAATAGAAAACAAAATATCTACCTTAACATGTGTGCTCGGAAAGGCAGAAGTTCTAAGTGTCTCCTGTGTTTCGTCTGAAGGTTTTCGTCGTGGATTGCTAAGAACAAGAGCAGTTTGATCCCATGTTGCGGCAGTTGATGTGATGCGGTATCCAGAATCCCACCTCCTATGAATACCTTCACTTGGATAAAGAAAGTCCAATTCCACAACCTGAAAAAATATAAATTGAAGCAAATGGTGTAAGTGTTTAATTAATTCCGTGTTTGGATCAGTAAGCAATACCATTAACGAGACTTAAATCTACCTGATCAGAAAAACCTGCCCCACGAGACATAACAATTGCCCACCTAGTTCCTGCTGTAGCCATAGCAGTAACATAAAATCCCTCCCTCCATTTTTTGTTGATCCACTTGAATGGAAATGATTCACTAACTTTATAAGACTGCTGCATATATGGGGTACCTGCATTTCAGGAAAGCAAAACCATTTCAAAACCTTAGCTGAATCATGTATTGGATAAGATTTTAAGTATTGAAAGGTGACACTGACCCTTAGACATAACTATTAATGAACTCCCGTTATTAGCCCCTGCTATTGCACTTATGTAGTAGTTCTTTTCCCATTGCTCCATAATCCACTCCTGCAGTTGATACAGTGATAGGCCATCAGATAGGCAGCACTCACATGCCTTATGGAGATAAAACATCAGGAGGAAAAGAACAGCATAAATGATGCTAAACGTGCTGCAATGTCGTATAGATGACTTGCAAACTATGTACTGCAAAAGAATTTGATACCTTGTAAAGGAAATGGGGTGATAGTTCATAAACTTGATCACTAAAGCCAGTCCCTGCATCCATAATTAAGGCCCATAGATTTGAACAAGATGCCACGCTGCTGATGTATAGTCCGTCATCATTTCCTTTCTCAATATGCTGCTCCAATCGTAAATCTGCGACATTGTAGTGATATCTGTGTGGCCAAATGTAAGGTAAACTCAAAATCAGTACCATGGAAGATCCTAGAAGAAACTCAAAAGAGTTCAGCCACGAGACCTTTGCTTCATCGGTTTTCGAGCATTGTACACACTAATCCACTGAGTAGCAGGCATTCCCATGCGTACTTTCTTCTTTGGTTGCTCATCATCATCTTCATCCATCATAAGCCTTCCCCTCTTTTGTCCGACTTGATGTACGAGCTTCACAATGCAAAATGTGTATAATCAGCAAAGAAAAAAAATAAAAAATACAGTAGCCTTACAAACACAACATAGAAATAGAAAATTTTGAAGAATACCTTCCGAGCACCTTCAGTGTTGATTGGCCTGATCTCCGGATTTGGACCGATAATCCCATCAAAAAGAGAGATGTATTTTGCATAATTAGGCTCTTCATCAAATTTCAAGTTAACAACAAACTCAACAAACTGTTTAAAGGGTGCAGGGCAGAAGCAACAAAGGGATTCTGGAGAAGTTCCCATCTTCTTTTTGCAGACCAAAAAGCCTTTATTCTCTCCCTATATAGAAGAGGAGATAACATCATGAGTGAATGCTCATAATAAAAGTCACAATTCACATCCACAACCACCAACCTGATAACCTTGCCAGGGAAGCCGACCTCGAAGAAGAAAAATGAGTGTATATGCAAGAGACTCTAGATCATCCCTACGGCTACCAGTCCTTCCCAGATGAGCATGTGCACTAGCATACCGCACAGTTCCTCTACAGCAACCAATATATTCATGTTTCAATAAGAAACATAGATTGCAACATATTAAAACTTAAAAAGATACGGTTAACTAAATATGATAATAACCTTACCTGAATACATCAGGTCGTTGATCATAATCAACATGAAGACCAGTTGAATTATCACGCCACCGAACAGCTGCAATTTATAGGAAAACAATATCAAAGAGTGTTATTCTTTTAACAACTGGTTATTATAAAATAAACAGGCCACATCAGAGCATTTATATTACCTAATCCCAGATCAACTAAAAAAAGTTTTTTCTCTTCGGGAGTTCCAGGTGTCCCAAGCAGAAAGTTTTCTGGCTTTACATCCCCATGCACATATCTGCATGTAATGAGCATAAAAAAGAGATATATTTAGATATGTACTATACAAACATGTATACACACAAAAACAAATAAAAGAGAGTTTGATAATCGAAAAGAAAGAAAGAGAGAGCACCAAATATACAAGATGAATAAGGCATCACAAAAAAAGAATCCAAAGAGAAAATAATTCATACATGTAAGGATATTCAATTCAAATGGTTAGACCTCACTGCAGCATACGCACTCTTTAAGCTGAGCTAGAGCTTCATTTACCATACATACTCACAGCTAATGACTAGGGATGTCAATCAAGCTTGAAATCAGCAAGTTGTGCTAATACATCAAAAAAACCTTGTGCGCCAAAAAATCACAATTGAAATTGAAATATATTATTAAAAATTTACCCTCTAGAATGCAACTTCTCCAAAATGGATATGGCTTCAATAGCTATACAAGCCACCATTTCAATTGACATTCTGCAAAAATGTTATTTAAATGTTAGGTGAAAGATTGCTAAGCGAATCACAAAGAAACAAAGCCAAAAGTTACTCTTTTGAAAAGTTTTCACTAACGTATTTGAATTGTTGTTCCAAACATCCCATAGACTAGGACCAAGCATATCCATAACCTGCAATGTTTATAAAAAGATTCAGGCCCTAGGAAGAAATAAATATATGTGGAGGAAAAATCTCAAAGAAATACTGAAGTTCAGTCACAAACCATAATATAGTAATCATTCTGACGTCCTTTGTAATGTACACGTGGTATACCATGACTACCACCAAGTTGACTGTAGAAGAGGACAAAAAACTAAGTGCCGATTTTGCATCCCTTAAGAAAGAATTGTCTGGGAACTTACAAAACGCACCTGTAAACTTGCCATTCATAAGGCGGTCCATAATTGCAGCCTTTGCTGCTCCTGTGTTCAAATTTCAAAGCAACCTAAAAAGAAATAAAAGAATGATGCATATTCTTGCAGAAACAGAGGCCAAAAGTGAAAATAACAGGTGGTAGTACAAACCTCTACCGCTCCTGGGCCAGTTCTTTCATTCGGGTTTGGGGGATTGATTCGCCGGCCTACATACACTTGTCCAAAACCCCCTTTCCCTAGTTTCTTCTCAATTCGATAAGCTGGAGAACCACCAACTTGGACCTGTAGCAGTATAATAAAATTTAAAAAGTAAGTTGAATATGGCTGAATAAGCGATATCATTTCTCAGTCAAAATTCTTCAGGAAAACAAAATTAAATAATCTACAAACACTACCATGGAGAGATTCATCCGGCCTAAATGAAAAAAATATGTCTACTGGCAAATCGTGACTTCCTTGTATAGGAGCAAAGTTTATATTTCTGTAACGCTATTTTACAAAATATTGTTTCCTTCCAAATCAAACAAAAAATATATTTTTCTCAGTAGTCGGAGTTATAAGGTAAAGACTGCATTATAAGTTTTCCTCGATCCTACTCAAGTGATAATGTAACGCATAATAAATCAAGTGGTAAAAAAAGAAAATCACAATAAATGCAAAGACAGATTTCCCACATTTGACGATAAATCGCCTATAATATTCCTTCAATCCTCGACAAAGTGTTATAAAATATAGTAACTACCAATAAGATGTCAAAAAATATTCCCAACCACATTACATGATACTCCGAATTACAGCACATACTCGAACACAATACAAGGGGAAATCATTTTTAGACAGCTTAGCAAAAAAGGCAATGTAGCACTATTTACAATTTCAACAACCTGCAGTCCAAC
>AYJT01092635.1:0-11083 GCA_001278415.1 Ocimum tenuiflorum | reverse complement strand
AGAGAGAAAAACTCACTTGCTGGTTTCAACCTTATTCATTTGATGAAATTTCGGATTATCTCGGAACATGCATTTCTACAGGCTTCTGAAGGTGCTTCTAACAGCAAGGCCTCTTCAGACTTATTCTCCTACAATCGATAGTTTGAAACAACTAAGGGATCTGATGAGTTCACAGTTTCATAGCAAGTCCCTTGAAACTTTTTGGAGTATATAAGGGGCTGTTAGACACAAAAAGTGTTATCTGGTGTTACTTTAAGGAAGAGATAGATTTGCAATAGATAATTATAGGCTTTATAGCTTTGTTCATGTAGAGGACTCAGCATCATGCCATGTACTGAAATTTTAATCAAACTTATGTTAGAATCCCGTTTCTCATTAATGTGTATCTGTTCCCCCTTATTAGTGGTTTGCATTTCTGTTCAGTTTATGGTTCCGAACTAGAATGTCTTCCACTAATTATTAAACAAAAAATTGCTTGTTTTATTTGTATTTTGTTGTTGTGAGCAATGAACCTCGTCTACTTGGAGAGGGTGAGCTTTTCTTAGTTTTGATCAACATTTGCATTTTTAATTTCCTATTCAAAATGCATGCTTTGATGAAATATGTTAAGTTGTTTCAATGAGTGCTTCCTCTGAGTTTCTTTATAATTGCTATATTTTCTACCTTGTTATTAATTCTCTGGCAGGCTCAGCTGACAGAACTGTTAAATTCTGGGATCTTGAAACTTTTGAGCTGATTGGCTCAGCTGGACCCGAGGTTTGCTATTTTTAATCAGTAATTCTTCCAATTGTTCGTCGCAGCTTATTTTTTTATTATATTTCCTGGGCCCTGCCTTTTTCTCTGTAACTTAGAGTCTAAGCGATATAATTATTGAGTGTGCTTTGAGTAATAGTTTTTTAATTGTGACAAATCCAGTCCACTGGAGTACGCTGTATGACCTTTAATCCAGATGGGAGAACCCTGCTTTGTGGCTTGCAAGAAAACTTGAAAGTACGTACGTTCTATAGTTTTAGATTTTTCCAAGGTATATGTTATCCTGCTTTCTGGCTCATCTGATGTTCTTTTTCTGGGCAACAGGTTTTCTCATGGGAACCAATCAGAAGTTATGATACTGTAGATGTAGGGTGGTCTAGATTATCAGACATGAATGTTCATGAAGGAAAGCTTTTAGGATGTTCCTATAATCAGAGTTGTGTTGGCATATGGGTTGTAGACATTTCGGTATGAGTAACAGTCTTAGTGTGTACTATTAACGAAACCTTAACTTCATCCACACTGATGTCCAGACTACTGAATGTTTTTCTATCTTGTGATGATGCCAGCGGATTGAACCGTATGCAATGGGTAAAACTGCTCGATTAAATGGTGATCTTGATGCAAAATCTAATTCTGGCGGGTCAGGTGTACTCACAGAGGATAATGTAAAGACCAATTTGGGCAGGCTTTCTCTTTCAAATAGCACTGATTCTATGAAGGAAACAAGATCTATCACGAGGCTCTCTATACAGCAGAACTCAGATAAGGATTCAAAATCAATTGCCTGTAAGCTATCGGTTTCTTTTGTCCAGATTTTTTATCCCCCCAATCTTTGTAAGACTTTTGAATCATACTAAATGTTCTCTTACTTGCTAATTGAAGCTACTGTCAGTACTCCAAGCACTCCTCAAAAGTCAAATTTTGTTGCTCCAAGGACAACCCAGATCAATGCACCAACAATTTCCAATGCAACAAACACAAAGCGGCAAGCCCCAAAGGTCCAATCAACACCAAATTTCTCTTTTTTCAACAGATCTGATGGAGTACAAGTGTTTGTGCCAAGACATAATCCTAGAACAGAGCAGGCTGCTGAATCTAGAAAGGAAGATGTTCCAGTTAAAGCTGTACCCCTACAGACCAAGAGTTCTGATATTCGTAGGATGATTAACTCCAGAGACGATTTTGAGAGGACAAATATTTCTAATCAGTCTGATAATGATCCCTCAAAGTCCATGGACTTGAATGCCTCGGATCGAAGTTTTTGTGCATCAAATAAGAGCTCAATAAGTGGACTTGCTGCTGACAGAAAAACTAGAGATGATAAACCACTGATTTCAAGAAGAGTTGATCCGAATGCAACTATTGATTCCGTTGCCAGATATCAGCATGAAAGTTGTATGTGTCCCTTCTCCAAGTGCAAATCTTTCATAATTTATTTCTTTATCTTTTGGGTATTTGCTACTATCCTGTCTTATTGCAAACCACTTTGGAGCTATGATTTTGGTGCACCTTTATAATGTGGTTTAAGCGTTAACGGTGTTAATTGAAGGAGTTTCTTATGATAGTAAGATGTAAAACTTTAGTTCCATGTCCTATGAGACTGCCTCTGCTTCTGGTATGCTCGATATGTCCCCATGTTGGGACTTGGGATAAATGATCAACTACGAATGTTAGTGCTGCTCTGGTAAAGAAAGAACTGTATAGGAAAATACACTTCTTTGCATGTTCATGGATCAATGATATTGAATACTTGACCTGATCCCATCATTTTCTTCCTTTCGTCCTTCCACTCCTTTTACTCTTGGTGGTCTGCCCGTTTCTACCAATCTTCATTTTCAAAATTCTTCCAATAAAAATAAGCTGGACTATTATAATCTCGGAAGTAGATTTGCACGATAAGAAATTAGATATTAATTGCTCAAGGAGACTTACTGGTTTTCAAAAGTTTGTAATCTCACCAAACCCACTAACAACAAAGGTGTAAAAAATTGATGCGTCTTGTGTCAGAATATTTTGAACATATCTTACTTCATTATCCCTTTTCACTTGGAGTTTGGTATGGAGTGCTAATGAGTTAGACAAACAGTGGACTCTGCCACATTCATCAAAGGATTTACTTTTGTCTAAACTTAGCAGTTTGATTTGTAGTACCGGCAAAGTTTTATGAGGGATCATTGTTCCAGCCTCATGTTGGTCCATGTGGTTAGAAAGGAATGGGAGAACCTTCAAGGACAGAGAAGATCCTGAGGAGGTGTGGAAGATAGTTAAGTTTAAGGTTGCTTGGTGGGCCTCAAAAGACATATACTTTTAGGTCTTCTCCACTGGAGTTGAATTTCCAGATAGTTTGATTTTTCAATTTCTGCGTTGTTGTAATAAAATTGTTTCTTATATATATATATGTGTGTGGGTGGGTGGGTGGTTGAGTGACTGAGTGTGTACTCTAGGGTGCTTATTATTCAGTTGAGAATTAAAACCTTGCTTCATTGTGCTTATATATATTGGTGAATATTTATGTTGCTAGTTCCTTTAATGCTTGTTTTATTTTTAAATTTATGCTTTTAATAGCTATTTGAGTAAGTCACCTATATATCTTTCAACACGATGTTGCTGTTAAGATGGTTGTTGTGTTGTATATCTTAACCATTTTTTTGCACAGATGAATTTCGAGGAAATAATATAAATATGGAAACATCTCATGTAGAAGGTCAAAAAGGAGGAATAAATACAGGTATTACCAAACAATCTGATGCTGCTTATACGTGTTAGGGTTCTGCAGCGTTATATTGACAAACCTCATTATTTTTAATACATTAGGTAGAGCACATTTGATCGTCCCGAACTGGGAACAAAAAGGCAGAAGTTCTCACCGTCCTGGTTTTGCTTCAAGCAATGTCTCCGGGAAATTAACTGCTGTAAGTACACTGTCAAATTTTCTGTTTGGATGATTTGGCATGTATGGTTTTTGGTTTCCAACTTCTGCATCCATTTCCCAAAATGAACGAAAGCACACTACACGTTCACTTTATTTTCCATCCAACATGATTTTCGGTATCTCCAAGTATCTCAAAAATACTATAATTATACTCTGAAACACATTCTCAAAATAATATCGAGCAACTGCTTCGTTCACCTATCTTTCCCAAACAAATCCTAAATCAAATCCAAACGTGACTTCATTGTGCTTTTTCGATTGTCATAACCTTGGCATGTTTTGTAGAAAATGATGGTCTATATATGTTCTTTTCATAACAATCCAGTAGATATAGCATATAACTTTTGAACTGTGAGTTGGGTGCCTGGGGCCATTATAACAATTCACGAAAGTGCGAGCAACATACTTTATGTTTCTCTATTCCTTAATGATGACACCAATCTTCAGAGTAGGTGTATTTCTTTTTGTTTGTTTTTCAATATGATTATTTTAATTTAAGAGTTTGGAGCTTATTGACATTCGGACATTTTCCTCATTAATTTGTTCTAATTTAAACTGATTTAATTCTTAAGTATTAATGTTACCGTGTTTATTTTCATTACATACCTTTGGTAGCTGGGCCTTGCACTTGCCTTAAATATATAAGCAAGATCTTTTTGTAATACCATAACTTTTGCATAAGTGCCAGCCTAATTCCCAATTCCCGGGCTTTACATGTGCTCTATATGGCAATGTGAATCATTTTCCAACCATAATCATTTCTGGAGAGGTTCCTCGAGATCTTCCCTGTTCTATTTATGTTCATATGTCAATGGTTCTTTCCTGGTTGTTATTAATTAGCACATAATATATTACATGAGCGACTCGAGATGCTTTATTTATCAAGATTTTGTAGGATTGACTCTGATTTTTATTATTCATATTTTCCATGACAGAGAAGCTATACACCTGATGAAAATGAGTCTATCTCTGCTAGTGATGACGATACCATAGCCGATTTGATTAAACAGCACGATCAATTTGTTGGCTCAATGAAGTCTCGATTAGGCAAACTGCAGGTATTTTGTTGCATTATTATCTTACTGTTTCAATTTTAGTCCAGATCATACTGCTGCATATCCCGATATTTAGAGTCTTCCATTTTCTAGGCAGAATTATGACTAAAAGGTGGAATCTTATTCAGTGTAACATCTGATCAGAAGCAATCCTTGTGGCTGTTTGAGCTAATTTTCTTACACTGTTGATAGAATAACCAATTCAATAAACAATCAGTTGGAATCATGAAGATGTGTAGCTGGAGAATATAGCTAAAAGAACACTTTTTCTAGCAACTTAGATCATGGTTTTATAAAAGTGGTCAGGATGCCGAAAAATGGCACTGCTGGTCCTCTCTTATCCATCGCCCCTGACTTCCAACTCTCTCCTCTCCATCTCCCAGATCCTTGATGCCCTCACCTCCATCTCCATTTCTAATTTTGCAATGTGACAGCAGCTCTCTCAGACCTGACAGCACAGTGCAAATTGAACTAGGAATTAAGAATATGACTTCTTGGGCACATGAGTTGGAAGTGAAACTAGGAATTGTGATTTCAAGATTGGATTTATAGGATTTCAAGACTTCGTTATGGATATTATCTTGTTTCTTACAACGAAGTTGTACTGTGCTATTAATTTTTTTGAATTTATGAGCAAAATTGTGACTAAGAGCTGAGAATGCTGAGGATTATGTCTTGTGGTGCTACGGGAAAATGCCGTGAGTGCCATGTAAGATTTTAGAAAAACCTTGGCTTCTTGGCGTACACAACACATCATGCACTATTTCCATGTATCAGGCTTCTATAAACCATATTCTAGAACCCCCTCACCACCAACAGACTCTTGATCGTTGTAACTATGTAAAACCTTTTTCTTATTAGATTGATTGTGGTTTTCTTTTCCCAGGTAGTCCTTGACTACTGGCAACGACATGATATCAAAGGGGCTCTTGGTGCAATCAGCAAAATGGGTGATCATAATGTGAGTATTATACTTCTGTCTATTGGTGTGGTTGGATGAATAATGAGGCATATTGTGTGACTCACGCATACTCATTCTTTTGCTAATCCTCCTCGTGCTGCAGGTTCTTGCTGATGTAGTGTGCCTTTTGGCAGAAAAAACTGATGTTGTCACATTAGAAATTTGCTCATGTCTTTTGCCACTCCTGGCAGGACTTGTTAAAAGTGATATGGACAGGTGAGCAGATCATTTTTAAGAATTTTTAGCGCCATGACATCTTCATCTTATGCTTTTGAGTCTAATATTATGTACTGCGGGGTAATCTACCTCAAAGAGCAAGGTTCTTCGAAAATCAGTAATGTTTGTTAATCTTTTACTGCTTCTTTCTCTGTTGAGATAATTGGGACCTGTTTATGAGCTGGAATATTTTTGTCTATTCAGTAATGAACTATAAAGAGTTCTTTGGGTATTTATCTCCTGATGTAGGTTAAAAAGTCTTCTACTTCTACCCACATTATATTTTGTGTTCTTTTGTCCATTGATGTATGTATGTATCTACATGTTCGCGAGCATGACAAAGAGTTCGAACACTGCACCCCTACTTCTAAAAAGAGATGCTTGCAGCCCTTTAATAATCATTTAGTTGGCTCTCCAATGCTATTGCGCAAGATGAGTGTGTGATTGCAATGTGAACCATGCATGCAGTTGTTTTTGTGTCTTGTGAATTGAGAGTTCTGACAGCTGCATATGGCCCTGTGAAAAACTGACTACTCTTCATCTTCTAGGCATCAAGATATTGCATTAGATATGCTGCTAAAATTGGTGAGAGTATTTGGCTCTGTAATTTACTCTTCACTATCAGCCCCAGCATCTGTTGGTGTAAACATCGAGGCAGAGCAAAGGTCTGGCGATTTCTTCCTCGACAGAAATCTTTAGCATAGTCTTGCAATTAATTTCTGTTAATACTATTCTTTATATAATTTATTATATGATTTTTTCTTGAAATTATTTCATTGGAACATTGCTTTCTGTTGCTTTAAGGCTGGAGCGTTGCAATCTCTGCTATGTGGAACTTGAGAAAGTAAAATGCTGCCTTCCTACTCTCTCAAGGTACGCTTTCCTCTTAAAAGTACTGCTTCAGGTTGGTGCGACATCTCAATTTCTACCTGCTGTTTTTGTTTGCAGAAGAGGGGGTTCTATTGCCAAATCTGCACATGAGCTGAATCTAGCGCTTCAGGAAGTTTCATGAGTAATTAATATTCATTATATATCAGCACTACAGGCAGGTCTCGCGGTTTTGCTTCAAGGGACTGAAGTGCTGGCAGCTCGCATAAGTTCATGATTGGTGGAATTACTGACCGATTCTTTATCTTAACTTAAGTTTAGTCGATGGACAACACGCTTGCAGC
The DNA here is from genome assembly GCA_001278415.1 of Ocimum tenuiflorum. Lineage (NCBI taxonomy): Eukaryota > Viridiplantae > Streptophyta > Magnoliopsida > Lamiales > Lamiaceae > Ocimum > Ocimum tenuiflorum. The sequence continues at coordinate 3,991 of AYJT01092635.1, read as the reverse complement.
CGTTTGAAATAGTTACTGGCTCAAGCCTCGTCAGTGGATGTGGATCCATCCATCTTACTGCGTTGTTGTCATACCCAAATATCAACTTGTTATTCTTGAGGAAGTTGATGAATAGATGGATTGCCTTCCAATACTAGATTGATCATAGTTTAGTGAGTTTGTACAAACGTGAATCCTAAGGTATTGTAGCTTCTGCAAATTCTGGTTTTGTCATTGTAAGGGCTACACTGCAGTTGAAGGGCGTAGATCAAGTTTGCATTGTATGATGTAAGTGCTTGGAGATGTGAAAAAATTTACAGTTGTGACGCCTATTTTGCCGGTTACCACTATGAATATCTGCTGCATTCTGGATTACCAGTCTCCTATATACGTATTTATTGGGTTTTGATTTCATTTTATTCACCTCAGTTGTGTAGAATTTACTTGGTGTAATATATTAGAACTTATTAATTCACTGCGGATTAAGATGACCTCCCTCTATGATTCATCCCTTCGACTTCGATTCCTTCAAGTTTCATGGAGGATAGAAAGTAAAGGATGTTGGTTGGAAAAGATTGGAATTTGGCGAGTGTTTTTGGCATTTCACCCAAGGCCACCTTTAGACATTTTTATTGATGAATTGAGGTGATTACAAAGTGACACAGGGGACCACAATGAAACAAGTCCATGAGCTACTTTTTCAGTGAGGGTGACTTATGTGTGAAAGAGTGGTTGCATGTGTTCATTGAATGATACGAAGTGTGATCTTAACGGCTTCTAAATACATGAAAATGATACTCCCTCTTCTAATCAACAGTAAGATTTTCCATGTGCATTGCATGTTTTGCTAAGTTTATGATATGCGTGTTCGTGGAAAATGCATATTGAGGCTTTGAATGCGTCATTCCTCGTGGGTTTGCTCGAGGTCTATTTGGATCGGGCCGCGTGCCTTCAAGTTTCTTGGTATCTTCAACGATGGTTGTTCATAATGATCTCCAATAGGTTATATTGAACTGGTGTTTAAGGTTTAGTGTCTTGTGGATGATTCTCGAGAACTGCTTCAGAGTATTCTTTGAGGACGTCGACTCTGGGCCAATGCTGTACTGTGACTGGGCCGCTCTAGGCTCCTTCGTTGGTTATACTTTCGATTGGTTTTGTGTGATCTTGAACTCTAAATGGGCTGAATTATTTTTACCACCGGCAATATTCGTGCTTCTTTCATACTACTATATTCGTCTCATTCAAATATCTCATTTTTATTCTTATTTGCTGCTTCCAAATTCTTAATATGACGTGCTTCTTTCATACTAATAGATTCATCTTATTCAAATATCTCATTTTTATTCTTATTTGCTCCTTCCAAATTCTTAATATGATGATGTAGCTATATAATATAAGTTGTCGTGTAACTTATGTTCATTGTTTTTCCTTCCTTTAGTAAGGAATAATTATTTTCCTTCAAGAATATAGAATTTGCGGCAACTTACAAAACGTCATTGTGTTGCTGGCTTGCTAAAGTGCTAATAAACAAGTTATCATTAACCTAGGTTCGGGCATATTATAATTAATTACTAAGAGATAGACTAAAAAATTTACTAAAAGATCTTCTTATTCTTATATCAAATTATTCTTGTACCACTTTCTTACACAGTCCAATTGAAAATACTTTTTGCAGCTTGAAAGTTTGATAAAGCTAATCTTTAACAACTTCCAAACGTTATTTCAAGAGGGATAAACTATGAACTTTGGCCAGTAATACCTTTCTAGTGTATTCACATAAAATTATAGAAAATTTTAGATTGGAGTTTAAGAATTCAAGCATACTTTGAAAACTCAAACAAGTAATAAAAGTAATTTCAAAGTGGGAAGTGATTCGGAATAATGCTGGCATCTGGATGGGAGGTTTGATTGCAAATATTGGGTTTTGCTTGGTGTTGGAGGCTGAACTATGGGGGCTCTTGCATAGCTTGGGATATGGACCATCGCCTAGTGCATGCGGAGGTTGACAATATTACAGTTGTGCAGATGGTAACGGGGAGGACACGGAATGCTAGAGATTTGGTAGCCAGTATTACAGAGCTTTTGCGCAAGCAGTGGACAATGCAATTGACACACATTTATCCTGCTCGCTTCTTTGGGGGCAACTGTTCCGTGTGTGCTTCAACGTTTGGATCTTCCACCACTGCAGGCTATCTTTTGGATTCAGTGTGATGCTGGGGATGACGCTCAACCTCGCTTAGTCTTAGTTTATTTTTTCCTTTAGGTTTTGCCTGCTCTATTTGTACCAAAAAAAAAAAAAAATTAATTTCAAACTATTTGTTTAAGATTAAAGGCTCGTCCGAATTCATAAAAGTTTTCAAGATATTGGCTTGAATATGTACATCTTATATGTTTATATGTGCTATCAAATTCTCCACATATATGTGCTCTAATGTATAGGTCAGCAATCAAGCAAATAGTTAGATATTTGTTAATTCCATATTTGAATTCAAATTTAATGCTCTATGCTAAATCACTGTTGACAAAAACTTGTGTTGGATCGCCTAAATGATTTAAACAAATTTGAACATACTCCCATGATCTAGACTCATATGGTTGGCTCAAATTGTATAGGTTGATCCGTCTAAATCATTTATGCGGTCTAATAGGAACTCTCCTCGTAATTATTTTACACAAATGTGTTCGATTTTTATTTTAGCATCATCTTTTTAATTTTTATTCATTTTATTTTATTCTTCATACAACATTCTTTTTTCTTATTATTTTTTATGCATCAAGCATCAATTATAAATTTTTCTTAATTTCACTGTGCTTACTTATAATAATAGTGAACCTTTATTTAGTTCGTTGAAGAATGGATGCTTGATTTGTAAAAAGTAAAAAGAAACAAAAATCATATGGAAGTAAGACTAAAAAGTAAATAAAAAATAACTCAAATATATATTTTTTAAAAAAATATTTTATTTAGTAAATAGCATTAAATTTGAATGGAGATTTAAGTAAGATATAGGGGTAGTTTTCAAATTTGGCGTTATCAAATTTCTAAAACACCCTTTTTTATTTCGATATGAAGGAAAGTAAAATGGATTTTTAAAAATGTTTTATTTAGTAGGCTACGTTAAATTTGAATGGAGATTTATAGTTTTCAAATTCGGAATTAACAAATGTCTAAAACAACCTTTTTGATTTTGAAATTAAGGAAAGAAATTATAAAAGGAGAGAAATTTCAAAATTTTTGTATCCATTGATTTTGTCAAGAGGGATGGATATGATTCATTCCTATTTCGTTTAGGAAAAATTCTTCTATGAGAATATTCTTATGAATGCTTGAGAATAATTTTTTATTTTTGGTATTCGTACCTGAAGTATCCACTGTCGATAATAGTGATAGTCTCCTCGCTATGTTGCAATCATCTCAAAGGGTAGGATAACTGATCCCAAGATTTAATGTTGTTGCATGCACAACGCATGATTACTCAAAGGGTGAGAATAATCTTTACTTTGATGGTAGTTTACTATATATGATGCTTCATAACTTTTCAAGCATAATTACAAAATCAAATAAGCATAAAAATTTAAAAAAAAAAATTCAAATCATAGATCTTATTCATATATTCATATTTTTTATATTTCTTATAAATTATTATTTTTATATGATCCTTCCCTCTGTATATAATATGGAAATCTGAAAGATGAATGACATGAACTATGAATGCATTATGCTTGCAATACAGATTTGTTCACAAATCAAATGATAAGTGTTTGTTAGGTAATAAATAATAATGAATATTATCCATTCATTTTTCATATTTGACGATTGTTATTCAACAAATTTAAAATCATACATAATATTATAACTCTAAATGCATAATATTATAACTATAAATGTATTTTAAGATCATACATTTTCGTTTACATGCATTTTAAGATTATGCATTTTCGTTGAAAAATCATGTTCGTTGGTTAAAAAATTTAAACGACTGTCATTTATTATTATTTATCACCCAATAAC
>AYJT01092615.1:0-11636 GCA_001278415.1 Ocimum tenuiflorum | reverse complement strand
TTTTGAGTTGGGGATGGGAGAGTGAGGATTTGAACCCTAAATCTTACTCACTTGAAATTTTTTACACACGAGTCTCCGCCACTGAGTTGTCCCCGAATGGACAAAACCAAAGTGATTTGGTGCTATTATAGTTAGTTAATTTATGGGAGACTTCTAACAAAAGATATTGAGATATTTGCTTGAAAGAATAAAAGAGGTCGTTCTCCTGCGTACGACCAGCTTTTTTGTTTTCTATTTATTACTTATAATTTTTAAAGTTAAAAATAAATCTTAAAATTTGAGAATAAGCCCTATATATTAAAACAAAGTCTCGGGAGGTTGAGACTAAACTCTAGAAACTAAAAAGAAAATAAAACTCTAAGAATTGAAAATAATTTTTAAATTATGAAAGTAAACACTAGGAATTGAAAGTAAATCCTTAAAATTAAAAATTAGACGCTAAAACTGAAATTTAAATCCTAGATTTTAGAACACTCTGAAGATTTAGGTGACGTTTACTTTAATTAGATATAAATAGAAAAATGATATGATTAAGCATACAACCTAAAAGACATTAAATGTTCATGAGATTGTAATTAATGTCCCACATGGGCCCTGAATTTGCAATTAAGTGTGTTTAACTATATAATTAGATTTTATGACCTCTTCTAACAACTTTGATAATTATTTTTACCAAAGTGAGGATGATACGGACTAATTGCTTATAGAGCTCGTTGTGTTGTTGTATTACAATAAATCTTCATCTTCATGAACTCGGAGCATTAGAAATGGTATTAGAGTCGATCTAGTTTCCACTCAGATTCTTTTGTGATCCTTATTAAGCTTGCTATTACTTAATTTAGTAATAAATATTCGATTTTTTTTTTATTTTTTATGATCTATATCACTAACTATTGAAATGGAATCATGATTATGGACTTATTTTTTAATTTTATTCCTCTGCAAGTTGTGCATTTTGAGCTTGAAAGGCGAGTGAAAACCATACCCATCGCTAAAGAATGGGCCTTTGAACTTATTTATTCTTTTCAGATCATGGGCCTATAAATTTTGATATCAATAAGTATTTTCATGGGGCTAACCCATTATCTTATCCATTAATCATAAAAACCATGTAGAATATGACCATTTGGTTATATTTTACTATGACTGTAAATAAGCTGAGTTATTCGAATCTCAACTCGATAAAAGATCGTTCAAGCTCATTTAGTTAAGTTTGGTAACTAAATTAGTCAAAGTTGATCTTTATAGTGTTTGATTTGTAATCTCGTTAGTCAAAAATAGTAAGAAATATGAAATTATTAAGTTCTTAAAATTTATATTTTTATTCTTTAGGCAGTGAAAATTATAATAATCCTTTTAATTAAATATTTTATTTATATAAAAAAAAGAATAAATTTGAGTAAATATAATATTTTTGTGTTTAAATATTTGATTTATTTTTTAAAAAATAATAATTATTTAAATTTAAAACTATATTTATAAAGTTCGTTAAAGCTCGAAAAGTTCGTGAACATCCAAATATATGATAATAAAACTCGAAACTCGATTAGATACTGAACGAGTCAAATTTGAGCACAACACTACTCGCCTCGACTCGACTCGGTTCCATTGCACCACCCCATTTTACCATTGAAAATAAAATATTCTCATTGAAAAAAACAGTAAAGTGAAGCCAAAATTATGAGAGATATTATGAGGCAAAACTTTTTGATCATCCTGCGTCTAAGGCTTTTTCTCAAACCAAAATTTCTCCTTATCTAAGACAAATGGAAATAATTTATTATCCTAATTACTCCTAGTAAAATAATACAGTGTACCTTCTTCTCCTATCCTTGATAATAATTTTTTTTTATTAATTGCAAGTTTTAACGAAATCTCTTATTCGTTTCGAAATTATTTGAACCTTGACTTACAACACACTTTTAAAAATTTACAATTAATTAATAACACAAATTTTGTTTGCTTGAGTACTTATTTCAACTAAAAATACTAAATGAGCATGATTTTCAAATTTCCGATGCTTCATGTGGATACAATTCGGAGGGAGAGTTTAGAGAGAGTAATATTATAATGTAATTTCATCCAAATAGATCTCACGTTTAATAAAATGTAAATGTGACATCTATTTCATTCAAATTTTCATTATAATACATATTTCATCCAAATTTTCATTTCGATGTGTATTTTTGAGTTTGGATAAATTGTTTTGAATATTCATATGTAAAACTCTTCTATGAGATAGAATAGAAAAGTCGAAAAACAACAAAAAAGTGTAATTTATTTTTTTATACAACATTATATGGTAAATATCATACAATATATGGTCAAATGATAAATTACTAAAAATTATACTTATGTGCTGCGCATCGCACAGGTGACAAACTAGTTATAAAAGATTATAAAAGCCCTTGATGGCACATTCTTTTATTTATTTAATTCATCATTATTTCGTGAAAATTAGAAATACATGGTCGTAAATGGGCCTTCATAAAACACAGGCCGCAGATAGATGGGCCTGAAAAAAGGCCTAACAAAGAATAATTGAGATAATATTTGAGAAAAAGGCCCAACAACGAATATCAAACCAAATACAAATATTATTATCTTAACTTTTTAGCTATAACAATGTAATATTTGAGATAATAATAGAATAGCTAAATATCAAATGCAGAATTTATTAGATAGGGAGAAATGAGAAGTCAGAAAATATAAAATATAAAGTGTATATAATTTTTATATGAAATTAATGTTTTGCCCAATATCATATAGTATTTATAATAAATATTATATTTATTTTAAATAATAACTTATTAAAAATACTTACGTGCTGCACATCACGCAGGTGGCAAACTAGTAATACTTAACAAATTCCCCCCATGAAGTCCGGCTAAATCCGTTGTCGACAATATCGTGTGTTTTTTCATTATAGCTTCCGCATTGACATTCCTAACAAATAAAGCACATTATTTTTTTTTTTAATCTCAAATGCACATGCAGTTTATATTTTACCTTATGTCTCTCGGACGAACGTGTGGGACCCGAATCCCGATTTATATCCTCTTTAACTGTAAAATCATACAAGATCAATCATAACGGTATGCACACCATACCAACGGTCTATAATGGTAATATCCACACTCGTAGTCCCTTATAAAATAGTTGAGGTTGAGATGTTGAACTTATTCCTATATGAGATTTGAAATCACCAATTTTTACTTTTGATCTTGGATCGGATTAAAAATTAAAGTTCACTTAGTATGAGGGGGGATTTGAAAATATTTCGCAACTAAAGGCTTTAAATCCTAAATTCCTAGCCAATGGAAAACCTTGTCAAATAAAAAAGAAAAAGACATCCAATAATTGAAAATTATTTGTGGAAATGTTTAATGGCGGTTAATATCAATTTCTTAATTTGGGAAAACAATTTTTTTTTCTTTTTTGAATTTAAGTACCATATTAAATAAACTCATACGAATGTCCCCACATAAATTCGAACCCTTGACTTTTAAGATAATGGAAAAAGTGCTTACCACTGCATCTCGAGATACTAGAACTTGGGAAAACAAATTAGTGATGCTAAAAAACCTAATTAACAACCTTTGATAGAATTTATGTCTGATTTCTATTGCTCAAAATTCTCAAACCGACCCCTCCATTATGAAAATATGCCTTTTACTCCTTTTTTCTCAATTTTTTATTTTTCGAATGAGGATAGACAACTTTCATGGAGATATAAAACTATATCATTTTTTTTTGCCATACATGTTCTCTTGTAAAATAGATGCCCACAAAATTTCGGGTGGACGCATCACACATGAGAAAGTATTTTCGGTCGAATTAAAAATATTTCAAAATTGCTTTTTTAAAATAATTAGTTTTAAATGCTTTTTTTTTCAGTTTCATTACTATATATTTGTTTTATTTTTCACATATACTTTTTTAATTTTTTTAGTTTTTTCAAATACTTTTTTCAATTTCTTTAATCTAGACCTATTTTTACAATGGCCATGAAATATAATTCGGCACACAAAGATTGATATGTAGGATTATAACTATTGAAATTTATTATTTTATATTCTTGTCCGAATATTCGTATTGCTTTATTACCGATAGCATGAGACATAAAATTAGTATTGACAATTATAGTCCCGTGCATTGCAAGAGTTGAGTACTCGTTTAGTGTTGTAGCATAGAATTTTGAATTCATAAAGGTTAATTATATCCACATGAAACTTTTTGAAAAAAATAAGCAAGGGTGGTCCATTATTTTCACATTCAAAACTCTAAAGCAAAATAGAAGTGCACGGGTGAGAGTGGATCTAGGGTTCGAACTTTGAGTGATTTGAGTGGAAAAGGGTTTTTCATCCACACACTTATTTTTTGTTGCAATTGGCCAAGCTATTCAATATCAACCCTATAAATAAATTAAATTATTTAGGACCACACCCATAATTACTAAAAATGCATACCTCAACATCTTATTAATTTTGGACACCTTAACTTTTGCTTTTGCATGGCACTTGAAAAGGATAAAAGAAAATAATTTAGTTTGTAGCTAATCAAGGCAAACACGTCTGAATCAAAGTGAATACACTGAAATAGCAAAGTCATTTGTTTATTTATTTTTAGTAAAAGAAGAGAAAATTATAGATGAATTTTGAAGGGAATTTTCCACTCTAAAATTGTACAATGCAATTTTTCAGAAAAAGGAAAAGAAAAACATAAACAAACGATTGAACAAATACGGTGAATGTTATAATATTTTTGTAAGAGATGAAATGTTGTGAACTAATCAAACCTCATATGAGTACCTACATCTTTTAATTCAAGAAAGAGAAATTTGTAATTATTCTCTTTTCTCGTAGTTGAATACATACAAGTTTTACACTTGCCATTCGTTCGTATTTACTATAGAAGACAAAGAGATAATCCAATTTATATCAAATATATATATATATACACACACATCTAGTAAAACTAATATATTTACATCAGCTAATTTGATTGCTTTGTGTCAAAATTAATCCTTGGAACACAACTAGAAGTCCGAATTATTTTAATCCCACGAGCTAAATTCTTTCTTTTCTCGCAATTCTTCTTGGCAATATCCCTCATCGCCCATGTCAGTGACAGCTTAGGATTAAGCCTGGTGGTAGTGTTGAAATCTTGCACAAAACTCTTGTGATTAGTCATGGCTTCTTCCATGCCCAACGGCGGGTAACGCCGTAATCTTTCTTTAACGGCTTCCGTGCAAAGCCCGCAAACCCACTTACCAGAAAACGAGCTTCGTGTTCTCGAAACGTAATCTTCTGTGTAGTCTTCTTTAAGCCCACAACACTCGCATTCCGCTTGCATGACCGTTTCCTCTAATTCGACGATGTTGGGTTCCAAATCTCGACCTAGTTTGCTTATTTCATCTGTTAAATCGGAGACCCCCTTTCGTAGTAATTGATGATCGTTCTGCAATATATCTAAAACCATCATTTTTTTTTATATCAGAGAGTCACACACTTATGTGTTTACATTAGGAGAGGTTCATTATTGTGATAACCCATTTTCCTGTAATAATTTATAATTCATATTATTACATATTAATTAACACATTATCAGTTAATATGTTTGTCATTATTATTTTTTTATAGATTATGATAGATTATTATATAATAATGATACTAATATAATAATGGTCAATTTATTACATAATCATATACTAATAACACATAACAATAGTGTAGTTATTATGTTAGCACATTAAGAAGAGTTATTATTTGAATATGAATCTACATTAGGATTCCCTAATTGAGAGATGTCTTTTTATTAGACGATTTAACTCATTGGATATGAACCGAAACCCATTCACACATATTTAAATCCATTTAATCCGTTAGATTGTCTAATATAAATTTTTGTCTTTTCCTTAAAACTCCCTTCGAAAAATAGCAATTTGGGTTTAGGGGTAACAAACAAGGCTTTCAGTCAACTAATTATTTTCCTAAATACCCTTATAGAAATTGAATTTGGGGAGAACAAGTTTGGTTTTCGATCAATTGATGATAGTGGGAGTCACACGCTTATTATTTATAATAAGGTAAATATCATAATGTTAATTAAGTTAATTTAACGCTATGTTTACTAAAATACCATTACAAAAATTTGAATTTAGAGAAGCAATTGGGTGAACAATTCGTCGGACCATACTAAGCAATATATATGTGCCTGTAAAATAATCAAATAGGGACGAATACTTACCATTACTGGAAGAATATCGGTTTCGTTCTTCCTAGGGTTTCGATGTCATCTCTTTCCGAAGAGAATATAAACTCTTGATCAATTAAACTAAACACAATAAGCTATATATATAGTGATGAGATTGCGAGGAGGCAAAAGAAACATGTGAGATATATATGAATCGTTACTTTCAAATTTAATTAAGCTCATCACTTTTGTACTCCAAGATAAGACCCTCTAAAGGTTTAAAGCCTGTGTATTTGATCAGATAAGAGTTGCTTTCTTGAAATTTTGAAATGAGAGAGAGAGATGCTTTAATGGCATGGCCATAAATGAATCTAATGCAACTAGGGCATTTGCATTGCAATTTGCAGTGGATATTTATGGTGTTTGTTTGTTGGAGATCTACGTGTATGTGTGTGTGGAATTTAGGGCTACTAATGACTATACAAGCATGCCTAGGCTCGTGAGGATTCACAAGCAGAGTACGTATTGAGATGTCAGAATCATGATTTCTACATCGATATGAAATACAACGAGAAAATATTATTGAGGGAGTCTTAGGTTACAATGTCTCATTTTTCCTTCATTCTAATTTACTTATGAAATTTTCAGTCTTCTAAATTGACGATGATTAAGAATTAAAAAGCTAAATCTGAACCCTGGAAATTACAATCGAAATCTAAAAATCTAACAAGGAACTAAAAAGAAGATGGTCCTATGCAAATATTTATCAATGTTATCACGGTACTTCATCATATATGTTAAAGTTGTCCCACATCGACTGGAGATCGAGATCTGTGTTAGTTTATAAGGTGAGGGTATCCCACCCTTATAAGTCGGTTTTGTAGGAGTGAATGGAGCCCAATAATCAAGTTTAATATGGTATCAGAGCCGACCCATTACGATGATGGGTGCCTCCCAAAATCATTGGTTGTAAGCAGCAGTTTGAGATATAGTTCCACGCTATGCGTGAGGGGGCGTGTTAAACTTGTCCCGCATCGACTGGAGATCGATGCCTATGTTAGTTTATAACGGTGAGAGTATCTCACCCTTATAAGTCGGTTTCGTAGGGGTGAATGGAGCCCAATAACCAAGTTTAATAATATATACCATCTTGATTAAAGGTCTGATATTTTTTATTAATGAGATTTCATCAAGTCAACAAAAACGACCCATATTGGCATCTAAGCGTTGCACCGAGGTAGGAATTTATTTATACAATAAAGTATAACAGTCATCAATATTACATATATGCCACTTTCCTTCTAAAAATATCATATCATCAACATTTTCTCACTCAACAACAAAACTATTTTCTCTTTCTTTTATTTTCTTTATTATTTATTTATATTATAATATATATTTATACAATAAGTAATAAAGAATAGTCCAATAAAATTACTATGTCATTTTCCTTTGCAAGCATTATATTTTCATCAATTTTATTTTTATTTTATAACTATTTTTATACTAATTTTTTTAAAACAAATATAAGCATATGCTTTTATCTTTACTATCTAAAATGAGATAATTTTCACTCAAATTCTGTTTATATTACTTTACTAATTATATTTATGTATAGTTCGCTGATGATATCAATGAACAAAAATTAAATATATTTTTTGAGGATAAATTAAGAATATAGTTTCATTTAGGCAATATTTTGGGTTAGACTGCCTAAATGATTAAGACGCATCTAAATAACACACTCTCATGACTCAAATCTAAATTAATAGCGTATGATCGAATTAAATGAATATATTGACACGTTTAAATCATTTAAGCACTCTAACAGAAAACATTCTCTTACATTTGTTATATTATAATAAAAAATCATGTATTTAAACGGCTCAATGCACGGACGAAAAGCTAGTGTTTACAATTGGCGAAAAGAAATTGAAAAAAAGGGCCTCAATCAGAAGCCCAATTCGTCATTCAATATGGGCTCTCAATAGTTTTGCTTTAACAAACAAAAAATAGAAAACCTAACCCTAGCTTTATAAACCCATCCAAAAAATTGTATCCTGCTAATTTCGGAGCTCTCGACACTTTTCTCCGCTTTCCGCCACCGCGCTTCCTTCTCCGGTGTGGATCTCTCTGGCTCGGAATATCTTCTGATTTTTTTCATTTTCATGTTCTCTGTCCAAATAATTAGATTTTTATCGTTTTATTTAAATTATTTTCTGGTGTTTGGACAGGAAAAGAATCAGAGTGAAAGTATGGCGTATGCGATGAAACCGACGAAACCGGGGCTAGAGGAGCCCCAGGAGCAGATTCACAAAATTCGCATTACTCTCTCTTCGAAGAATGTGAAGAATTTGGAGAAAGGTGTACTTGTCTGAAACCCTTGATTTATTTTCTCATCCATTATTTGGCTGCAGCGAGTTATTTTTTCAGTTTATGGAATGTATGGAATTAGTTTTAGATTCTGCAGTGGTATATATTGTTTCAATTTTTGTAATTTGTGATTAAGGATTTAGCATCATTTTTTCTGTGATTCGTTTATCATAAGTTAGAAATTTAGTGTGCAGTTATGGACAAGCATCCAAGCAAAACTTCTCTGCTATTTTGAGCTTTTTTATGCATGAATGTTGAAAGTTGTGTACTGTTTGCCTATGGAGAGCTTGCAACTAGCTTTGATCAGGTGGTGAATGTGCGTATGGACATTTTTTCTGGTGGCGATCTTTTTCTGTTTGCAGTTGAATTACGGCTGTATTGATCTGATATCGTGTGTTGTTCACAGTGTGTGCCGATTTGGTACGTGGTGCGAAGGATAAAAGGCTCAGGGTGAAGGGACCGGTAAGAATGCCCACTAAGGTTCTGCACATTACTACGAGGAAGTCTCCTTGTGGTGAAGGTATACAATATGTTTCTTCGTTGCATCGTTTTTGAATGCTTTTTTTATCGTCGTATGAATTGCTTAAACGTTATTTCAATCTTGGTATGGTTTTTCAACTGTTTGATGTAGTGAGCTCTTAATTATCTTTGGTTAAAGTGCATTTTCCTCATTATATACTACAAATGTGATTGGCAATCAATATGTTGCAGTAACTTTAATGTGTGCCTTATTTTACTGCTTCACTTGTTTTATTTTGCATCTAGTAAAACTTTGCTCGAGTATTTTTATGTTACTCAATAGCTCTCGTTCCACTATAGGAGTAATGCAAGTTTCTTGTTTCATTGATCACTACACTGATTTACATGCATCTCACTTTTCTGATCCAAACTTCTTCAAATCTGGATAATTCCTGTGAATGATATACCGTCTTGATTTTGTTTCTCAGGTACGAACACCTGGGATAGGTTCGAGCTTAGGGTTCACAAAAGAGTGATCGACCTTTTCAGTTCCCCTGATGTCGTGAAGCAGATCACCTCAATTACTATCGAGCCTGGTGTAGAGGTTGAGGTTACAATAGCAGATTCTTAAATTATCCTTGTTTGCCTTGTTTCTACTTTTGTTGTTTAAATTCAAGTCATGAAGTCTTGATCAAGATCTATGGGCAGTTTTTTTCATACGAGCTATTTTCAAGCAGTTAGACTTTTTGATGAATGCTTTTTATGTTGAGATATCGAATTCAGTTTATGTGTGACATTTGCTGGTTTTGATCATGCCTTTGCAGCCTATAATTGCACCAATTTGATTCTTGAACATCAATAATAATGGAAAATTAGGCTCTATCGTTTAGGTTTTTTGTCTGTAAATGTTTATTTGCATTTGTGAATAGAATGCGGATAGGCATAGGCCGCCCACTTATTTATGTGCCACACAAATAATATAATTCGTGTTATATATATATTTTTTCTCCTTTGTCATTCGCTCTGTTTTTCTCCCTTTCTTAATTCTTAATCTTCATGGACAATTCATAGTGGTGAGCTACTTGCATGTTACTCGATCGTCGACACTAAAAAATTTCGTTTGAAACTCGATTATTTAATAAACGAACTGAGCTCGATAAAATTAACGAATTGAGTTCGAGCTTGGATATACTCTGTTGAACAAGCTTGCGAAGATGTTCAAGTCCGAACTTGAGCTCAAGTCGAGCTTGCAGGCTTCTTGTCCCACATAGGTAGTGAATTGATGTTTTCTACAATCTTGGTAGTTATAAAACTATAGGAGGACTAGAGCACTAAGGATTTATCAAACTTGATTCGATCTCGAGTCGAGTATGATCCTAGTCTATTTTTCATGATTCGAGATTGATAATTTTGTTATTTCAATCGGTTTGGTTTGGTTTGGTTTGGTTTGGTTAACTCGAGCTCTGAGTTTGATAAATATTTTAACGAATCGAGTTCGATAAAAATCTTACTAACTGAGTTCGATAAAAATCTCACTAACTGAGTTCGAGCATCTCATTATTGGGCTTGGTTTAGTTTGATTATACCCCTGATCAATTTATAACTAATTATGAAAAATTGAAAAATAAAAAAGAATGGCATGTTATGCTCTGTATCATTTCAAAAGTTATACATGAGAAATTGCAAAAAACTATGTGCAGATTTCAAAAGAATTGAGAGTGTTATAATTTCTAACGTTTCAAAAATTACATGAAAATTATAAAGATCGTTAAACATATACAATTAGACTCTTTTATAAGTTGTATTATTCATCAATAGTATAAATGATGTGGTAAGATTAATAAGAAGGTGCCACGTGTAAATATTTATGAAATGTTAAAGTTCAAATAAGGGAGCAACAAATATTCGGTCACCAATCTTTGGTCTAATTAATCATTTTGACTCCGATTTTGAAGGCGCTGGTTCACTCAAACACCAGCCTCACAACCATATGGGCCCACACTAAATCAAGCAATCAACGTAGAACTGCCACGTCAGACAATCACAATTACAGGAAATCCTCCCCTTTTTAGACAATGTCCATTTTTGAATTAGTCCACAATCTTTAACCGTTAATTCCGCCAACATCATTTCTTTTTCATTTTTATTCGTGGGGACACCTATATGATTATTTTGTAACATTGTTGTAAAAATATGATTTAATATGATTAAGGTTAATTTTACGAGTGGAGTTAATATTCTTGCAATGATATTACCTTTAATACTTATGGAATCCCATTATTGTTAAATCAAGTATTAAGCTCTCTATTTACATTTCTTTCTCCCACTAAAAAAAATATTTATTGTTAGTTTTTTTTTTTAACATCGGTTTAATAGATATGCCAAGTATGAACTTGAAATGTAGTAAAATGTTGTTGAAATACACTAATAACATGCTTTTACCGTTTGAATTAATGAATGCATAGCTAACTCAAAAACAAAAGATTATGATTAAGAACTTCTAATTAAAAAAAAAAATCAAATTAAATAATTACAAACTGAATGACTCACAATTTAATTGGAGCAAACCAAAGCCAATGGATTGATCCAATTAGTATTCTATAGTTAGT
>AYJT01092610.1:0-25390 GCA_001278415.1 Ocimum tenuiflorum | reverse complement strand
TTTCCATGCATTTCATATAACAATTAGTCCGTTTATCTCAAATAATTAAGGTGGATCATGTAGCATGTAAGAGATCGTAGTAGATTGAATGACCAGTAACCCTAAATGAGATATAAACAATAATCATAACTGAGGTGACTTGAGGACGAGTCGTTGGTCTAGGTTGCGATGTATTGATTAGATCATGTTAAGATGTATTCTCTTATCTGACCTGAGTAGAGAATCAAGATCTCGGTAATTTAACTGAACCTACTTTAATAGAATTGAAGTTATATATATGTCTTGTGTGTCACTTTGACTTACTATGGGGGAGAGCTTTCCGTCAGCTCAATAATATCTGTATCTTGGGTGGCAGCAAGTCATATATGATAAGCTGTAAGTTCGTATTAAGCGCAACATCTGTTTTAGGATGATGACACTCCCTTAAGGTGTTCATGAGGTTAATTGTACTAAACCCTGAATGTTGATTAAGTTCATGTACGATAATAAGGATGGATTGTGTGACTCGAGGAAATTAAATAAGAGATTAATTGATTACAGCTATCAGAGCTTAATTAATTAATTAATGTCAGATATCTTAAATGTGGGGTACGTTAAATCTAATACAAGCCCTGACTCACCATCGGAGGATAGAGAGGTAGGTCAATATCGGTTCTCTAGTGAAATGAAATCGATATTAATAAATTAATTTATGTATTTGGGCTACACATGGAGAAATTAATTTATTGATAGGCCCGCTCTATTTCTTATAATTGGTCCCTGAGTTAGCCCAATAGTCTTTTATCCAAGGAACCCTAGGCCCAATAGGAAAAAAACATGTTGAGTCTATAAATATGGGTTTGTGATTAAGAATCATAACACAATTCACGTGACAAAATCACAGTAACCCTAGGGGACTTTATAGTAGGCGACGCCTACACCTAGATTCCAGACATGGAGATTTTGCAATCTGTCATCACCGGACGACATGAAATCAGACGGGGATACAACTCAGAATCCAATTCTGGAGTCAAATTCTACATCCGTAGACGATATTTGTGCCAAATTCACAAGTAAGAATTTCACAATTATTGTGTGATGCAATTACAATTTCTAGGAGCTTGCTAGGCAAAATAACTAATGTATGATAAGTTATAGTACCCAAATTCTAATCTAGGCGAAACAAATTGGAATTTAGTTTTCACATTACTACAATTGCAATCAAAGCCCGGATTAAGATTTTGGCTGTACCGGGTAACTTATGTTCAGTTATTTATCTGCGCTTTGAGATTGTATGATTGCAGGGTTCGTTCGTCGTGGCTCAGATTCATTTTTTGCATCAAAGATGCAAATTTTACTGTATGAATGTTGTTTTGGTTTTAGTTTTTTGCACCACGAGAAAATCCGTGGTTAGATTTCAATTTCGATGTAAAATTAGGATGCAAATTTGATGTAATTTTATTTTATTATAAATCGAGGTACCAAAATCGAATTGACGGCAAAAAATGAAGCGGAGAACGATGATGGCGCAATGGGCACGTGCACAGTGCTTGCATGTGGGCCGGCGGCTGTCGGTGGCACAGGGGATGGTGCGACGTGTGACGGTGGCCCAAGGGATGGCACAGGGGATGGCGTCGCGTTCGCATTCCTGCAGGCGCTGCCTTCGAGAAATGCCTCAAAGACCCCTCAAGTATCGAAGCCTCAAACACCCCTCGAGTATCTAAGGCCTGAGGACCCATCGAGAATATGCTAGTGTTGTATTTATTATGCGAAATGTAACATTTTATACTTGTTTATCATAATTGGGCCCCTTATCCATTTTGGCCCACAATTTTAAGTTAAGTGTTTCCTTCTCCCGAAGAAGTTTAAAATGAGGAAGAGATCACATTTTATTGATTCTACACGCACTTCTTCACATAGTCACTTTTTTCCTCCTTTTTTGGCACCGATCACTCTTTGATCGAATTTCGCTTGTCAAACACTGTAATTACTCTTTCAATATATAAAATAATACGTCTGGACCAGTTCGGGGGACGTAAAATATTCCTACGCAGGTGTGGTGTCGATTCCATCAAAGTTCGCTCAAAGCTCCGTTCTCGATGATAAAAAAACGACCCTCAACAGGCCCCACACCCGACAATTGGCAATGAGAGGTGATGGACACTCGCGCTCCAGATTCACCACACTGGCGCATGTGGTACATGCACATGTGCTGAGTGTGGCCGAGAAATCGACGCCTCTCTTGCATTTTTTTTTCTTTTCTTTTATTCATTTTCTTTAATTTTATTATGTGTTTCTTTTCTTTTATTCATTTTCTTATTTGCTTTCTTTTTATATCAATAATTGTTATTTTATTTTTTATTTCATTTTATTTTATTTATCAAAATTTTTGTTAATTTTAATTTCAATTTTAAAAGTTAAATTTAACTTTCAAACTTTAAATTTTGAAATGGGTACCCGTTGGAGTGGGTAACTGTTAGAATTTAAACGTTACACATATTAACGTTCACTTCATTTTCCTATTATACACCACATTTTAGAGCAATTTTCTTGAACTTATCATCTTCATCTTTTCTCATTTTCCACAAACATTTCTTAATGTCTTCGTCTATCGATCATAACAATGATCGTGAACAATGCGAAGCTTCCGTTTTTTATGAAGCTTACTTAGAGGATTACTTGTGTGAATACATGGAGGATGATTCTTCGTATCAACGTTGGCTCAGGGGGATCAGGTCGGACCAGACCTATCAAACATGAAGATAAGTACATCGAGATCGAGAGGAAGAGCACCAACGTCTAGTCAATGATTAGTTTGATGAGAATTCAACATTGGGTCCTAATGTATTTCGATGACATTTTCGCATGCAAAAAAGTTTATTCACTCGCAGAGTGAAGGTGCTTGAAGCACACAACATGAGTACCTACATTTAGACAATTGGCATATAGTGGTCCATCCGATCACTATGATAAGTACCTGCCTATTTCTGAAATGACTAGGTACAAATGCTTGCACCATTTTTGTTGGGGTGTGATTGAAGTGTTTGGTGCACGCTACTTGACAAAACCAACCATTGAGGACCACCAACGTTTGATAGAAATGCATGAACAAAGGCATGACTTTCTTGGAATGCTTTGGAGTCTCGATTGTAGGCTCTGGACATGGAAAAATTGTCCAGTTGCATGAAAGGATAGTTCACCTGTGGCAATCATGGAGTACCAACAATTATGCTTAAGACGGATGCATCTAAAGATTTATGGATCTAGCATGCTTTCTTTGGTCTTGTAAGTTCAAGCAAAGACATCAATGTCCTCAATCAATCTCCACTATTCACCGACGTTGTACAAGGTGTAGCGTCTTCCACTGCTTTCTTTGTATGTTTTCGCATCGCTGTTTGAATTTATCAATAATATATCACATTCGCATAACTATGAGTGAATAATTCATATTATTGCACCCCACTTTAGCAATTTACTTTGCAGACCTGTGAGTCTTTATGTCAAATTTGCCACTTTTTAGCGTTACGTAAAGTTGATGCAAATTTGCCACTTTTGAACTTTATGTAAAGTTGATGGAAATTTGCGTGAGTGAATAATTCACATAATTGCCTTTGCATACTCGTGAGCTAATACACACCTTGCAATTTACTATATGTACACTATGTACTTGCAACCTCCGTAATACACACCTTGTAATTCACACTTTGCAAATTCATCATCAATAGTTAAAAATGAGATAGTTTTATAGTACGGTTTTTTTTATAAAGAAGCCAACTTGGATGAGATAGGAGAGGAGAGAGGGAAAGAGACTCCTCTTTCTCCGTAGAGGCAGTGCAATGGGACCCACGCCTGACAGTTGGCAACGCGCTGTGATGGATACTCGCGCTCCAGATTCACCACACGATCGCGTATGGTACACACACCCGTGTTGAGAGTGGCTGAAATATCGGTGTCTCTCCTGCATTTTATTTTTTCTTTTCTTTTATTTATTTTTTAATTTTATTTTGTTTTTCTTTTTTTATTCATTATCTTATTTATTTTCTTTTTATATCAAGGATTGTTCTTTTATTTTTTATAAAATATTTTGTTATTTTTAATTTTAGTTTTAATTTAAAAAGTTAAATTTTAAATTTCAAACTTTAAATTTGAATTTTAAAAATTTAAATTTTAACTACATTTAAATTTTGAAGTGGGTATCTGCTGGAGTCGATGATCATTTTAAACGTTACTCATATTAACATTCACTTCATTTTCCTATATATAAACCGCATGTCAAAGCAATTTTCTTGCACTTATCATCGTTAATCATATTAACGTTCACTTTATCTTTTGCTACAAATATTTCTTAATATCTTCGTCTAACCATTACAAAAATGATCGTGAACAATCCAAAACTTCTGCTTTTTATGAAGCTTACTTGGTGGAGTACTTGCGTGAATACATGGGGGATGATTCTTTGTATCAATGTTGGCTCAAAGGGATTGGGTCAAACTAGACCCGTCAAACAAGAAGATATGTACATTGAGATCAAGAGGAAGCACTCCAATGTCTAGTCAAGAATTATTTTGATAAGAATCCAACATGCGGTCGTAATGTATTTCGATACGTTTTTGAATGCAAAAAAAGTTGATTCACTCGCATAGTGAACGCGCTTGAAGCTCACGACAGTTGGTTTCAACATAGAGCCAATGCAACATGGAAGATGGGTTTCACAGTGCTACAGAAATGCACAAATGCGGTTAGACAATTGGCATACGGTGTTCCAGGTTTTTGAAATGACCGGGTACGAATGCTTGCTCCATTTTTTTCGGTGCTTAATTGAAGTGTTCAGTGCACACTACTTTGGAAAACCAACCTTTGAGCACCACCTACGATTGATGGAAATGCACGAACAGACGCATGGCTTTTCTAGAATGCTTCGGAGTCTCGATTGTAGGCACAATGCATTGAAAAATAGTCCAGTTGCTTGGAAATGACAGTTCACCCGTGGCGATCATGGAGTACCAACAATTATGCTTGAGGCGGTTGCATCTCAAGATTTATGGATTTGACATGCTTTCTTTGGTGTTGCAGATTCAAGCAATGATATCAACATCCTCAATCAGTCTTCGCTATTCACCAATGTTGTACAAGGTGTAGCGCCTTCTGTTGCTTTCTTTGTGTGTTCTTGTATAACTGTTTGAATTTATAAATAACATATCACATTCGCAGATGTGTGAGTGAATAATTCATATTATTACACTCCTTTTCGGCAGTTTGCCTTTGCAGACCTGTGAATCTTTATGTCAAATTTGCTACTTTTCAGCATTATATAAAGTTGATGGAAATTTGTGTGAGTGAATAATTCACATTATTGTCTTTGCAGACCTATGAGCTAATACAGATCTTGCAATTCAATATATATACACTATATACTTGCAACTTTAGCAATACACACCTTGCAATTTGCACTTTGTAAATTCACCCATAAATAGTTAAAAGTGAGATAGTATTACAGTGGGGAAAAAGTTGAAGTGAGGAAAAAATTTGAAGTGAGGAGAAGTGAGTCAGAGCAACAATGGATGCCCTAAGCACAGTGGAAGAATGAAGCCATAAGAAAAAGTCGTAGCAAGAAATTCCTAGTCTCCCTTCACTACAGCCAACCGCAGAAATGTTAATAAACGAGAAATAGAGAGAGATATGAAAACTGATTTCATAAGAACTGAATTTTCAAAACATTACGAAGCTATGTTGTACACCTTCTATTTATAGCTGAGATAAATATCCTAACTAAAATTGAAGGAATCTAATCAGAAAAATTACATAGTATAACTAACTAACAGACTGATGTTTCTAGAAGAATAATATAACATGCATGGTGTGTATGTCATGCATGCATGGCATTCACATAACTCTAACATACCCCTTAGAAGGAGGAAACCTCCCCTGGTACGACAATTATGCGAAGATTTAGTTTAGAACACAAGGCTAGAAGCTGAGAAGTAAAAAAGGTTTTGTAAACACATCGGCTAGTTGATCTTCTGATTGTACATGCCCTATTGACAAGGTTTTATTCTACACTAGATCATGAACAAAATGCGCATCAATCTCGATGTGTTTTGTACGTACATGAAAAATTGGATTCACAGCAAGAGAGGTCGCGTTTAGAGATTTGAGAAGGCTTAAAGAACGATACACCTATTTCTGTACATAAGGATTGAAGCCATAAGAGTTTAGTTGCCACATTAGCAAGTGCTCGGTATTCAGATTCAGAACTACTCCTGCTAACTACAGGCTGTTTCTTGGAGCTCCAGACCACAAGATTTGATCCAAAGAGGACACAATGACCACTAGTGGATCGACAATGAAGATTTGTTGGATTTTGCAAAAACTGACTCAATTTATTCACAACAAAAGCTATGTCTAGCCTTGTGAGAGTAAGATATTGCAGCGCACTGACCGTACTCTGAGACACAGTAGGATTAGAGTGGCACTCCTTCATGCTTGTTGAGCTTGATAGAAGTGGACATGCGAGTAGCACAACTATTGCAATCAAGCATGTTAATGCGATCAAGCAAATCCAAAATGTATTGAGACTGACTGAGCACAAAATGACCACGATGTTGGCGAAGATCTATACCAAGAAAGTAATGCACTTTACCAGGATATTTGAGTGCAAATTTATCATTCAATGGCTGAATAACCCGAAGTATCTGCGATGTGGAATCACCTGTAAGCAAAATGTCATCAACATACACCAAGACAAACAATAGATTTCCATCAATGGTTCGGAAAAACAAGAAATTTTCTTATGTGGATCTGGTGAAACCCAATTCAATAAGATAACCACACAATTTATCATACCAGACCTGATGAGCTTGTTTTAGCCCATAAATAACTTTATGAAGCTTACAAACATAGGATGGGAACTGAGGATCTTCGAACCCTTTCAGTTGGACCATATATATTGGCTCAATCAATTCTCCATTTAGGAATGCTTTGTTAACATCAACTTGATGTATATCCCAACTTCATGTGGTTGCCAATGCAAAAATCAAGCGAATGGTTGGGAATTTAACCACAGGACTAAAAGTTTCCACATAATCGACCCCAGCCATCTGCTCAAAACCATGCGCAACCAAGCATACCACCAGCCTTCGTTTTAACTTTGAAAACCCATTTGTTGGAAATTAACTTCTGGTTATGAGAGGGTGGTACCAATCCCCAAGTACACTTGCTCTTTATAGCAGTATCTTATACTCCCATAATATTATACCACTCTGGATCATTAAGAGCAACAGTGGTAAACTTAGGAGCAACTGGAAGTGGAGGAGTAGTAAAGGATGAAAGAGATATAGTAAGTACAGTTTTTTAGGACACAATGAGAACTTTAGGCTTGGAGATGCAATTTTTAGACCTAGTAACCATGGAATGAATGTTTCGAGGTGGAGAAGGAACATTAGAGACTGATGTCTATGAAGTTGAAGACGTATTCGGTGAAGAAGCCACTGTATTTGAAAGCAATGGTGTGGCAGAAGTGTGATGGAATGGATCATGGCCAACACTATTGTTGGATGAAGATAGTGGATGAATGGGAGAAGAGAGATCCACTGGTATGGATGATAATGGAGTTAGCATAAATCAACTTGATGATGGAGACAAGGATTTAGATGTAGTGATAGCAGCAGTGGGAAATAAGCTGGCATAGGGAAATTTCCTCTCATTAAACACTACAAAGTCAGATATATACACCCTTCCAGTAGCACTAAGACATTTATATCCCTTATGATATGGGCTGTAACCAAGAAATACACATTTAGAGGATCTGAAACTTAGTTTATAATTGATATATGGACACAGGTTAGGGAAACAAGTACACCAAAAAAACATGCAAAAACTTATAGTCAGATACTTTGTTGAATATTATTGAAAAGGAGATTGATTAGTTGTGGAGGATGAGGGCATTCTGTTTATAAGAAGTACCGTGGCTGAAAAGGCATCCCACCAGTATTTCAGTGGTAAAGAAGCATGGGCAAGAAGTGTCAAACCTATTCCAACAATGTGTTGATGCTTTCTCTCAGCACACCCATCTTGTTGATGAACATAAGGACAAATATATTCACATGAGATTCCTAGATCAGTCATATAGTGATAAAGAGGACGAAATTCTCTACCCTAATCGGAGTGAAATCGTCTAACTTGTGGTGGAAAATTGAGTTTTATCATAGCAAGGAAAGTTTGACAGCATGCATTGTATCGGGTTTCTGAACAAGTGGATAAATCCAAGTAAAAAGTGTGAAATCATCGATAAAATGAACGTAATAATTGTATCAATAAACACTTGTTGTATGAGATGGACCTCGAAGATTAGAATGAATTAATTCAGAAGGATAGGTTATAGAGATAGGTCTGGTGGTACGAGGTTTCTGTCTAAGTATGCCAAGTTGACATGCCTTGAGTTAAGAAACTTAGTGCCTGGTATGAGTTTGACAAAGTGGAACTATGCTTGGATGACCTAATTTATTGTGCCAGATGCTCACATCATCATCACCGCTAGTTGAAAATACAACAACTTTATTTATATAAGTAGAAGGTGTGTATACTTTGGAATGAATACAAGCAGGTGTACAGCTGGAATTACTAGTTGCTACACAAGAACTAACATCTTGAGGAACTGGAGTAGAAACAACAAATGAAGATGTAGCCGAGGGAGCTGAATGTGTGATGGTGGAAGAAGATAACGATTTGTGAAGATCAACTTGATAGAGACCTCTGTCCAGCTGTCCTCTCAGAAGTACTTGGTGAGTGGTCTTGTCCTTTGCAAGATAGAAATCAGAGTAAAACTCAAATAAACATGATTATCACGAGTGAATTATGATATGATTATCAGATTTTTGGTCATGTGTGGCACATATAGGATATTGTTCAACAGTAATGAGGATGTAGAATGAGAGTTTAAAAATGTCTTACCAACAGATTGAGTCAACATCTACTCCCTGTTGCCCACCGCTACTTTGTCAAATCCATTGTATGGCGGGCTCAAAATAATTATTTGTATCCACACACCAAGTTCCACTTGCAGGTTACATCAATGTTTCAGTAGCAGTAGGTGCAACAGAGATAACACCAGTGTATAAAGCCTGAGGTGGTCTGATTTGCACTCCAATGAAATGCTCGTCGAACCTCTTGAAGCATTTGAGTGCAACGTGACCATCCTTGCCACAAAGCCCTTTCTCTTTAGTACCATAACCACGTCCATTTTTAGATCAAAAATTTCCACCACGACCTCCTACATTAGCACTACCACTGCGCAAAGCAACATAAGCAGATGGCATAAGTGATGCCAAATGACTTTGCAATCGCAGCTTATGAGCTTGAAGTGCAAACTGCACCTCTTGTAAACTAGGTGCATCCTTTCTATGAGTTAAATTCACCACAATTGATTCATACTCGGGACCAAAACCACGCAAAATAAGCAGCATTAGTTCATCATCACTAATACACTTTCCTACTGCAACAAGTGAATTTACAAAACCTCTCATTTTTAGAAAATAGTCATCCACAAAGAGATCTCCTTTTTTGTGTCTGAAGTTGCAGCCCTAGTTGCATAACCCTAGCTTTGGGTTGAGAATGAAAAAAATCCTCCAAAATACTCCAGATTTGACACGACGTAGCACACTGAGTTACATAACCCAACATAGATTCACTAATGGAGCTTAAGAGCCAACTCACCATAAATGGATCGTGATGCATCTAGTTGATGAACGCTAGATTCGTGACCTGGCCTTGAGACACCGACGGTAGAAATTGCATTGGAGCTCTGTAGTTAGGATCAATTGGATCTTCGAGATTGTGCACTCGCATCGTAGATAAAACTTGCATGCGCCAAAACACGTAGTTGTTGCAATCAAGTATGGTCTGCAACAGATGCATATTTGGAAGAACTGTTGTTGTTGAATTCACAGCCATACCGCAAAACAAAGAGAAAGAGAAGAGATCAGGCTCTCAGGAACGTTAACCTACTTATACCATTTTAAGAAACGAGAAATAGAGGGAGATATAAAATTGATTTCTCATTTCATAAGAACTGAATTTTCAAAATATTACAAGGTTATGTTGTATACCTTTTATTTATAGCTGAGCTAACTATAACTGAAAATGAAGGAATCTAATCAGAGAAGTTACATAGTATAAGTAACTAACAGACTGAAGTTTCTAGATGAAGAATATAACATGCATGGTGTGCATGTCATGCAGGCGTCGCATTCACGTACAACTCTAACACAGAATCTCATCCCCATTCATTCCCCTCGTCAAACCCGCGCTTCTCCCTCATATCATATGGTATATAATTTAATCTCCTCTTCCACCATCGTTTATCCCACACTATTTCCATCTCAATTTCTCGATTTCTCGGAAAAATATGCAAATTTATCCCAAAGTATTGAAAATTATACAGATCTATCCCAAAGTTTGACTTCTATGCAGATCTATCCCCAAGTATACTTCTGTTATAAAATTCTATCCCAACATCTTAACAGTAATAGTTTCATGCTTAAGTGGACATTAAATGCCACTGTGCCTCCTACATTGCATTAAATATTAATATCTAAATTCCACGTGGCACTTTATTTTTTAATATTTGCAAAAATTATGGGAAGAAAAGTGCACACAAACTGGACAACAATGTCACAAATCTTAAATCCCAAACTGCAAACAAACTGGAGAAAAAAGAAAGCAGCGCAGCAAAAATCAAAGTCCCAAACCTTAAATGCCTAGGTGAAGAACAATATTCTCAAATCGCCAATGAAGATGGAGACCGCCAAGTCCAACGACTCGGTGACGCCCTACCCATGCAACCCCGGCAACCTCGTAACCCGCAAAAAAAAAAGCACCGAAAACAACTATGAAACAACAAAGATAACCAGCACAAAAAAATTAGAAACTCGTGGGATTGGAAGACAACACTAGCAAAAAAACCAGCATAAAAGAACACCAAAAACAGTTACGAAACAACAAAAAACACCTAAAACTGACTGCTGCAAAACACCCCGAAAGTAGCACAAAAGACAAGAAAACCAGCACTAGAAACAACCAAAAAAGCAGCGGGAATGCAGCAGCAAAATGCACCAAACCCAGTAGTTATTCATGAATAAGAATTGAAGCAGCCAATGAGCTTCTAAAATTGAACAACTAAAAGATTTTAATCTCAAACTCACAAACCAACGGTGGCTAAGGGGTCACACGGGTTACAGGGGTTGTGCGTGTTATTGGGTAGCCGGAGTGCACGGATCGAGTCGCCGGGATTGGCGGTCTCCATTTTCATTTGGGATTTGAGAACATTGTTCTTCAATTGGGGATTTAAGATTTGAGACTTTGATTTTGCTGCGTCAATTGAGTTTGTGTGCTCCATTCTTATTTGGAATTTGAGAACATTGTTCTTTAAGTGGGGATTTAAGATTTGGGACTTTGATTTTTGCTGCGCCAATTCAGTTTGCATGCGTCTCTCTCTCTTTATTTATTTATTTTTTTTTCGCAAATGTTAGAAAAAATAAAAAATGCTGGGTGAAATTTAAAAATTAATATTTAATGTCACGTGAGAGCCACGATAACATTCAACGTCCACGTAATTACGAAACTACCGTTTAGACATCAGGATAGAATTGCATGACAAAAATATACTTTAAAATAGACCTACATAAAAGTCAAAGTTTGACATAGATCTCCATAATTTTCAATACTTTGAATAGATTTTCATATTTCCCTCAATTTCTCCTGCCATTTTCTCATATTCCTTTTATGGAAGTCCCGCTGCCCTCGCTTGCTCCTTACCGCAATTAGTTGTTGTGTTGCTCTGATATCAATAGATCAAGACGTGTATATCATTAATATTTGGGGTTTTCTTTTTGTTAAAGTTGTCCCACATCGATCGGAGATCGAGACATGTGTTAGTTTATAAAGGTAAGGCTATTCCATCCTTACAAGCCGGTTTTGTAGGGGTGAATGGAGCCCAATAACTAAATTTAATATGGTATCGGAACTGACCCAGTACAATGATGGATGCCACCTAAAATTAATGATTGTAAGTTGCGGTACAAATCGATTTTGTAGGGTGAATGCTAAATAACCAGTTTAATACTTTTTCTCCAAAAAGAAGCTGAAGGAGTTTCGCATTTTAGGGCACTCTATGACTTTGAAGCGGAGGCGCGACTGCGACTCAGGATCGGCGTCGACGTCTCCACATTAGTCCTCGAATGGAGCTAGGGTTTCCTCTAATAATGAGGAACGCTGTCCGGGCGTGGGGGAATCAAAGCTTGTGGGATGCTGATCCCGACATTTTCGGGATAATGGAGTAGGAGAAAGGGAGGCAGTACCAAGGGATTGAGATGATTGCCTCTGAGAATTTCGTGTGCAAAGCTGTGATGGAGCCACCTTACGAATAAGTACTCCTAAGGATTCCCTGAGGCACGCCATTATGGCGGGAATCAGTGCATTGACGAGATTGAAAAATTATGTTGTGAGCGTGCATTGGCTGCTTTGGGTCCTGACTCCGAAAGTTGGGGTGCAAATGTACAGCCTTATTCATGCACATCTGCGAATTTTGCAGTTTACATTGGGCTTTTGCTACCTTCGGGAGGGAACACGAGTCATGGATGCTATTTTCCCATGGCCGGAAAATGTCTGGAGCCTCGATCTTTTTTGAGAGTTTGCCGTATAAGATTAGCCCACAGACAGGTTATATAGACTGTGATGAGCTTGAAGAGAAGGTTCTGGATTATCGCCCCAAGATATTTATTTGTGGGGGGAGTTCGTATGGCCCAAATCAGCCGTTATAGCTGCTAAGGTGAAAATTGTTTATTCCATGTAATATGTTTAAAGTGTATCATTGTGATATAAGTTGTCTTAATTTGCTTTTGGGGTACTTGTTTGTGCATAATGTCTTCTTCGGGGGCTAGAGGAAAATGCATCTTAGGTACATCAATTAGTAGGTGTGATTTGTATTAATGTCGGAACTTCATTTATGGATGTTCATTTGGTCAAATAACTTGCTTGATTCAGAAGCATTGTTTAGGCAAGTTGGTTTAAAGATCAAATAAATTTCAGCTATTTGAACAATTAATTGAGTTTTTCATATACTTGTGTTTCTGTAAAATTTCCCACCAGTCTCGACACAATTAGTTTGGTGTGGTGTCCACAGGATGATGAATTGTGACAAATAGGAGCATATGCTATATTAACTGTTTTTGGAACATGCTGGTTGGCCTGTTTCGATGCATTGACTTTAGGAATTTCCATTTTGTTAGGTATTTCACAATTTCTTTTCATTTTTTTACTAAATTGTTGGTGCCTGTCATGTAGTATATAATTTAACTCTTTGATGCCTTTGGTTGATTCCTTATGATATCTGTATGATCCAGTTTATCACTTAATATAATTGTTTTCATATGGCAAGTCCTTTTGAATATTGTGATATTGTCACCTCCCCAACTCATAAAAGCCTTCTAGGTCCCAGGGGAGGAATTATTTTGTACGGGAAGGGTGCAAAACTGAGGAAACGAGGCATGCGTTTGGATCAAGGTGATGGTGGTGAGGAAAAGATAAACTTTGCTGTTTTCCCTGCAATTGCCAAAGTATGAGACGTACATGCAACAAGTGAGAAAAATGCTCGGGCCTTAGCATCAGCTTTGCTGCCAAAGATTGAGTTAGTAACATGCAACCTCTTATTACTTGCGCAAATGGAATGCTATCCCAGGAAGTGTAGAATTGTAATCACATGTTGATATGGGATCTAAGGAACTGTACATGGTGATACTCTTGACATTACAATCTTTGATGAGATTGGGAATATTCACCCCTGCAATGACATCAAGAGGAGCTGTCCATATTGCTAGTTCAATGCAGAGACACCATGGGAAATTTGCCAAAATCTTTCCCCAAACAAAGAAATTGCTGATTATCATCTGCTATTCTCGACTCAGGGTCCATATTTTGTGTAGTCTCAATTGGTTTTTATACTTTGTTATGATGATAGAGTTCTACTTAAACACTCTTAATTCATAATTTAATTATTTGTGGGTTCATGTATCTATGTATGAGAATCTTAATAAAAGTGGAGGTTTTACTAATTGTACAACATGAGAATGAGATGAGGCGTTTTTGCACATTCACATGAGCAAAGAAGTTGCCTTCCTCCAATTGGCGTGACAAGATCTTCTACTACACTGTGCCTTATATTTTCTATTATATTATCGAGTTTTTTTTTTTAATTTAATATTTTGCTTAAATTTTATTATCTCAGATTTTATATTGATCTATACAAAATTATTAAGTAGGATTGTCCTATTTTATAGGAGTTTATAGCCTTTCTTATATTTAATTTTTATTTTTGTTTTTTATTTAAATAATATAAATTCTTTTGGATAGGATTAGCACTGCTTAATAATTGTGATATTTATATAAAAATATATGGAATTGAAACTTTTAAAAAATATTAAGTAAAAATTAATAAACTTATCATGTAACAAAGAATTTAACCATTTATGGGATAAATGATACAAACCCCCGATTGGCTGCTGCTTTTCCATCTGTCCAGAGGTGGAATGAATGGATTGATCACTTTACCATCACAACTTGGGAGAATCTTACATGAAAATGCAAGTGAGATTTTCTATAGTTGCCCAAATTCATGTCACATTTCGATAGTCCACAATGTTAAAGTTTGCCTTAACTTTTTCGTCTTGCGTGGCACCGGCACTCATTACCGGTATGTATTCGATCCCCCACTAACTCTCGTGTTTAGATATTTAGTGAATGTATACGAATTGTAATGCTAACATGTACATATACATAGACAACACAACGGAATTAAAAGTAAGGCAACAACAACACATACAAGAAAACTCACTCCCAACCTTCGGATTGATCACATACAATTCTCCGATCATAAAGCCCCTGATCCCTTAGATTCATTACTTCGTGGGTTGAAATAAAATATGTTTTTTGTTGAATCAAAGTTTTTGGCATTCTATTAATTTTGAACGTTTATCATCACATCTAAAAAAAAAAAAATTTATCTCTTCCAAATGCAAGAAATAATACTCTTCATCAAAGATGCAACAAACTTACCTATAATTAAATTACATATTATGAGCTCTAGAAAGATGATTATTGACAAAGATTTGTATCCAACATATTGCTTTAAATTGAAGTCCATAAATGCGTATTTTGGTGGTAATGTTAAAAAATAGATTGTATGACAATTATAATTCACAAACAAGAAATAATGGGTCTTTTACAATGCAATATTAATATTATATGGAAAAAAAATTTCATGACATGCAGTTAGTCGCATGTGAATTTATATAGTGATATGCAAAATTGCATGCATCCAAACAAGAAATAGTTGATCATTATGAATTTTGAAATTTTGAATGAACATTTAAAAATGACTAAAATTAATTGCAATATGTAACACTATTAATAATTTGAATTTTTTTGACAGTGAATTTATAAGAGAATTAATTTAAACAAAATTCAAATATTTATACATGTGTCTATCTATTAGCATGAGCAAACCAAATATACACCTGAAATTGAACTTTAATGATTCCAAATAAGGAAGTACGTATGTGAAATCTTAATGATGATTTTGCATATAAGAAGAAAGTATACTCATAGGTTAAATCAAACACAATGCTGAAAGAATAATATAATAAGACAACATAATCCAATTAATTTTGATTTAGATATTGCATCATATAAAATTCGCTATTCCATTATGCTTGTCAAGCACACGATGGCGATCTCATTAATAATACGCATATTAAAATAATAAACATTATAAGTAAAATTGGGATTAATTAAAGTGCTAGGTGTCTGACAAGGACTTCAAGTTATGGATTCCTATCCCACGGCATGGAATTGGACCACTATAATAAAATAATTAAATATATAATATGGCAATAAGAGAGACTACTAGAATCACATTCCATTTCCACCACGAGAAATTATATATTGTATACTTCATCGTTCTTATCACTTTCTTCTCTGGCTATCAACACTTCTCATGCCAGTCTTGGATTATTTTGACAAATAATTCGCGTGTCCCTATTCTTATTTATCAATGTTATTATTCGATTAATTAATATAATCCTGTCGTAAATACGATTCATTTTCGCCTTCCAAGTCATTTATACTAAAATTTGATGAATCGATAAAGAACAATCCCCACTTTCCCTTCAAGATTTAGATAGTAATATTTGAAATGTAAGTCTAATGAAATGTTGTATAAACATTTTTAAACAATTAACCAGATTCGAAGTAGGACAATTTCAAATGAATCGAAATCTTACCAATAAAAAAGTATTGGAAAAGGGTGGGTCATATGCCCCACTGAAAACTTTTAATCCCAACAACGAACACAACCAATTTACTATATGCTTTACGTCATTTCGGAACAGTTTGATACTATATTAATTGTCGTGGAAGAAATTTCTCTCCAAATAAGAAACCTTGTTTTTATTGTGTTTTATCCGATTTTATTGTTACATTTGTGTCACACCACGACTTTTTTTTTCAAAAAAATTTGGCTAATTCAACTCAAATGTAATTTTTTAATAGCAGAAGTGGAAGAATAATCAATTGTTTATACAAAAGGTTTATTTGTAAGAGTAGGGCATGCATATATATGGTAATTGTAATGATCTAAAAATTAATTTAACGCACGAGAATCCTATTCACAACTCACTTATTGATTAGTGAACTCAACCCACTCTAATAATCTGCTAACTCTTAATTAGGGTGTTTAATCTTCTTAAATTTGAATTTCATATGCTAAGATGACAAAGTTCGATCTTCTTAAATTTGAACTCTTATACCGAGGATAAGGTAACACCTGATAATTAATTTTATAATATTTTCGGATATTTTTTACAATCGTCAATTAAGAGAAGATATATTTTTTTTCAATTTTTGTTATAACTATTACAGCCACTAAAGCAGCTATTGGATCGGCTATTGTTTCATCAA
This sequence comes from Ocimum tenuiflorum, assembly GCA_001278415.1. Classification (NCBI taxonomy): domain Eukaryota; kingdom Viridiplantae; phylum Streptophyta; class Magnoliopsida; order Lamiales; family Lamiaceae; genus Ocimum; species Ocimum tenuiflorum. The sequence goes on along the minus strand of AYJT01092610.1, from coordinate 8,404 downwards.
TTTATCGTGACAAAAAATCAACTCGTGTTAACCAATCAAACTTGTTGAATAAATAGTATTCATTGTATCAGTGGAAGTGTGAATATTTATAAATAAATTCAAAATTAGTAGGTTTTATTTGAGTTACAAGCTAATATTTTTAAAATCACAAATTTATGACGTAGAATATCTGTAGTGGCAAGCAACATCATATTCGACAGGGATCAAAGAATTAAAAGATGCATATATAGAAAAGTGAGTATGAAATGGTATTTCTAATGATCAAAAAACAACTAAAATAAATGACGGCGTGCAGAGATCAGACGAAGCACATTAAACAGGAAGAAATATTATATATAGGAATCGATTTCAATAAGACTAACTATTTTGTCTAAACTCAAAGGAGTTGTTGGTCATAACTCGTTGGTGCTTCTTAATTCAGGACCATAAACCCTTCTTCTTTTTCTTCTTCAACTGATCGGTCTTCGAATCGTGCTCCAACTGTTAGAGACTCTAATTATACCCTCAAAATCAAATTAAGCGATCGAGTAAACATCAAATACATACATTCTCTCCTCTGTTTTTCTGCTTGCATACGATTGATTTGTTTTTGTCACCATTTTGATTAAGTAGTTGAATAATGCATAGTTATGTTGGAAAATACGTCAATCTGTTCTTGCTTGAACCCTTATTTTTTTCTACTGGAACTTGTCCTTTCCAGCCTAGGTAATAGCTAGTAGTCATTTTTGGTCGAATTTTCACTCCCCTAACTTCTACTTATATTTTCCAGCTTATAAAATGGTTGATGAACTAGAGGATCACATCCAACTTATGATATGAAAGTAGAATAAGACACTCGCGAGCTCGGCCAAAAGAAAAAAAGAATCAATGCAAAAAATTTAGAGGAAAACTTCACCAACCCAAATTCAAACCCGCCTAAGTGATCTAATAAAAGACATCATCATTGAGGAAAATCGTGATTCAAGTCTAGATCGTGAATCTTCGTTTGGATCTCTTGAATTGTTTTCTCACTCATCCAAAAGAATAGTTAATAGAATAAAAGGATCAAATTACATATAATAAAGCAGTACCGTAACTGCTCATCATTTTCCCGTCAAAAGTAGTTACTTGATAAATCAATCGTTCATACCCACTACTCAGATTGCCTGCCCCAGTAACACCCCCCACTTCCTTCACTATATTTAGTCGTTCATATTCCCTCTTGCTGTAGTAGCACCACACCTTATCTACAGCTCTCATCTTTTTCCCTTTCCCCGTTGGATTAAATTTAAATCCACCAATTTAACAACATACAAATACCTATCTGCAACTGGCCAAAAAATGAATAAGATGTTGAAGCAAAAGAGGAGTTTCTAGAATCGCCGATTGTTTCAATAGCACTGCACGACCACCAATTTCTCACCATCTTTTTCTACTGAAAATCCACACCGCCAACTGTCATGTCTCGACCGCTGCGGCTGCCTCTGTAAATTTAAGTTTGATTAATTAGCCCTGTTTGCAATCGAATTCGAGCAGCTACTTCTAGGGATCATGTCACCTCTCTTTGCCGAACCCAAATGGTTGCCGAGTCACCCCTCGACAAGCTGTCGTTTGCCTTGGAGCCCACCTATGTCACAGAACCCCAGCCGGTGAAAAGTCCTTGCGTGGACGGCCTTATCTGTATCAAGCCTACACCAGCTCCTTCTCTCCACCACTGTCTCTACCTTCGGAACACACCTTTCCCGATTGGACTAAAACCCAAGTCAAGGTGTGAAAAGGGGTATCTAATAGAGAGAGACTTGGTATGTTGGAGTAATAGACGGTTGAGAAAATCTAACGGTTCGATATGTGGATTATTTGCTTTCTTGGGAAAAATCATAACTATAGTTTAGGACCTTAATTATTTTAATGATCTATGGGATGTGTCAATTTTTGTGGTTTTTTTCTTTTATTTTTTTAAATTTATTCATTATTGTTAATTTTATATTTGTTTAAACATGTTTTAAAATTGAATTGTATAAATAAAATTTTATTTAGTATATATATTTTTAAGAACTATAATATTTTATTGTTATATTATATAGAAAAAATAGTTCATTGATTTTATAAAATTATATGATTAATACGTATAATTTCTGATTAATTTATATAAGCAATCATGTATTTGATACCTTTTAAAAATATATATACACAAAATATGTGGCACTTCGAGTATTGTGTATAATTTGACACGTGGGGTAATTATATTCATCCTTTAATAATAATTGTTTGTACATGAATACTCATATGCATATATATAATTCAACTGGTAGCTCATTTAAATATAATCTATAGAATATTTAAATTAGTGCCATAAGTGATGAGTTATATTGAATATTAACACATAAGGAGTTCATAAAAAATGATAGTTGTTGCAATTTAAATTTTAAGTGTTTTAATTAAACAATAAAAATATAATAGTAATTAACAACTCAAATAAAAATATAGATCTTAATTTTTCATTGTAAGCATTTTGTGCAAATTATTAGGGAGAAAGTTATAAAAATTTAACAGTTCCCTAATTTTCAATTTGAGAATAGTTATATAAAAATACACAAATTGGTAAACCAATCAAAATAAATATAAATCTATAAATATTTATACTCACTTAATAATTACGAAATAAAGCCATGATTCTCAAATTATAAATATACAATTTCAAACTCATTGGGCTCGACTATAATCTGTAGGACATAGTTATAAAAAAATAATTGCATAGACTCGATTAAACTAATTAAAGGATCAAATCAACTACTCCTATTATATTTTGTTATATTTATCATGCGATTTTACTAATTGTGGTTTATTTTTTTTATGTTGAAATGTATTTGAAACCCAAAAAATATGAAATTATTTGAATACAAAATGCTATTTATATTTCAGGTTAAAATAAGTTATAATTTCTTATCTGTATTATAATTGAAGCTTCAATAATATGAATTCATCTAATATTTGTTAATTTATTATATGTTAAATGTTATAATTCATACATTGCACGGGTGAAGTATTAGTCAAGAAAAAAATAAAACCCATTCTAATACAAGTCGGTTCCTAAGGACTGTAAATCGGCCAACTTATATTCAAAAAAAATAAAAAATAAAAAAATAACGTCGTACAGATTAGAGAGTCATATCTCCAGAATCATCTCGTCATGCAACCTCACAAAAAACTCAATGTCGTTAGAATTATCTTTCTTTTTATATATCTATTTAATTATTTAGTAAGTCATAAAAAATGAATAAAAAATAAATATTTATTAATTCTTAATAAATATAATCTGATTAACGGGTTATTTAATCTAATGAGAATTATCGATTTAATCCCTACCACTCCAATTATGATTCGATTAACTGATTAGCCAATATAATTTGATTAATAGATTACACGGTTTGATGTGGATATGATAATTCTTATGTCAATTTGATGATAAGCCTCAACCCTTATGTATTTTATTATGATGTGGATTGTTCTTGAATTATCGTGGCATATTTATAAGCCCTATGCTATAACTAACTTGATCCCATGGCGATTCTCAGATTTTAACAAGTGTTTATGATTTTATATTATTTAAGTTGGTCAAAGATTTTTTAAAAGAAAAAAAAATTATTTATTAGTTGAGGTACAGTGGAATGAAAATTCGAACTCTAAATCTATTGAAATAGAGAAATTTTACATATGAATACCATTACTTAGACACTTCAAAGAACATATTAAAAGGTATAAAAATTTAGTTTCGACGGTGCTGAGTCATAACTTATACACACAAATATTTAAACTGAACTTACTTCATTTGAAAGTTAATTATTTGTATAATCGAAGGCTTAAAGCTAATCATCGGTCATACTCAACAAGTTTTCGAAGTAGAAAGCAAAGGAAAACCCCTTTACCATTCCCAAACCAGTTTCTGCCCAACTAAGCGCGGTATTGTTATTTTATGACTAAGTAGAGATATAATAAATTTGTGCTAATTGATATATTGCGCCATGTAAACTCGACTACTTAAGAAATAGATCATATTAAAGTTTTCCAAAAAATTTCTTTATCTCCACATTTATAGAATATTAATATACTATTTGATATGTATTACGTCCATGTAAACTCGATTATTTATGAAAAAGATCATATCAAAGTTTTTCCATAAGTTCCTCTATATATTTTACGTTGACAGAATATATAATAACATAAGTAGGTGGCTGCTCCATTTTCGAATCCATTATTAATTTTATTATCTTTCTAATATTTCATTAACTTTTTATTTTTGGTGAAGGCGAATTTTACAAATTCACTTGTGGGGTTCATTCCACTCGATCAAGTTATTATAATGAAATCTAATATTTAATTTTCACTTTTAATTAATATTTGGTTAGTAAATTTGATTAACCCATACTTAATTTCTGATTTTTTTTTAAATTCAAGTTTTGTTCAGACAGGCTCATACCTATATTCCTATGATATAGATAATAGGCTAGGCACTTAATCTCAATAAAGCATTAAACACGTTCAATGCCTAACTCTAGTTCGGCCTAATCTATTTTTACAAGTAAATATCGCTTAAATATTAAGTTTTTTGAAATATATTGTATTATAATGAGCTGAATATACACATGGCGAACAAAATACGAGGGCTTGATATAACCCAACAAAAACACAAAGATTCAATTAATTAAAGAATTAGAAAATGTATTTTATCAATTGAAAAAGGGAAGTCGATCACATGGAGCTCCATGAATGGATGGCCATATCCATTCACTTTATTTTCAATCGTGGGCCCCCACCCCCCACACACAAGTTTTCTTACATGGTTGAAATTCGCCGCACGTAACTATCAAAAAACAGAGAGTATCCACAGGTTTCATACTCGCGCGAGTGGTAATGGCGCGTCGCTTCTCTGAGGTGTAGAGTAGCTTCGCAAATTGAGGGGCCAAGGATTTACTGTTGTGCCCTTGTGTTTTTTTGACTTCAAAAACTAAATTATGGAGTTTCGGAATATAATAAATTAATTGCACGTAAAGGGCCGCTTTCCTTTGACTATGTTTCATAGCTCAATAATTCGTTTTGGACTTCGTTAGCTTGTTTTCAACTTTCTATTACCATCAAAATTTACCTTGTAATAAAAGTTATTACTAGGGTTACTATTTTTAGGTGGCACAATATTTCTCTAGTGTGATTCAATTGTTCTATGAACAGATAAAAATATTAGCATCGCTTATAACAAGATAATTATTTTCGTGAATGCAGTCTTCCTTTATTTGTGGGCAATTGGTAATCCTCCTTTGTGGTAGAAAATATCAACAAGATGATTATTTCCCACATGGAAGTTGCCCTTTCTTGGCCATAATTTTAGCGCATAAAAATCACTTTCACTGGTTGTAGTGTTCAATTTGGCAATCAACTTACATCAATTATTAGCTCCAGTTGAAGTGTCCATCACATATAGTCATTGTTTTAGCAATTTTTGACATATATACTTACAGGGGTGGAGCATATAAGAAAAGATCATCTCATGAAAAATAAGAATGAATCTCAATCATGAGATCTAGTAAAATATTGTTTGGAATTTTTTCTCTTTTGTGTCCATCATATATAGTCAACTATCATGAATAATTATGCTTTCCTAAAAGAATGCTAAAAAACTATAAGAAATATATATACAAATCCTTCCAACTTGTTCCACACTTCCCTCAACAAATATAGAACAATTGATTTCCCCTCTATCTTTACGCACCATAGACATTAAATTTCTCAATATCACACTTATTGACTAAATATCTTGATTAAGAATCTGTTGATAATTTGTTTTCAGTCTGTTACTCTCTTTAATGGAATGTGCATGGTTTCCCGTTGCAGATTTAAACAATATATAATATAAGAAACTTGAAATGAATGAGCCTATGAAAATCTACATCCATCAGAATGTTTTGATGATGATCTATAAGTTTATGATCTACTGGAAAAAAGATAAGATGTAAAAAACAAACAACCAACGGGATGGATGGATAACAACTAGTTTTACTTTTAGCTAACAAGAATAACTAACTGCAGCATGTAACATCTTGTGTTTATAATATATTCAGACTTGAGTGATCTTTGAATAATTTGATGCTATTGGGATATTAATTTTAATATATTATTGCATAGAATATCAGCGCCCATGTATTAGTGACTCCAATCATATTCGTATATAATTAATAACTCATCAAATAAACAAAATCAAGGTATGTGATTTCGATAAACAAAATCCACAATTTCTAAATTGAACTTCGACTTATGAAAACATTGTAATAAAAAAACTGTAAAAAAAAAAAAATTGGATTAGGACCTATCGCGTGTTCATGAATCATGAGTGCGATAATTCAAAATTCCCCAATCCATTTTTTTAATTGAAGTTGAATTTATTTGACTTATAGCTAAAATAAATAAATCTGTACTATATAAAAAGTAAAAGCTATACAAATAAGTGAAAGCAATACACATTTTAGAAAGTATAGCAATTTAATAATTTCTTTTTGAGGGAATATGTGCCCACGCTCACGGAATGAGAGTCCGTAGCAATACAATGGCACCATAACCCCGCTAAAAATTATTTGATACCCATTCTCGTATTGCTAAAATTATTAACCAAGTTGTTCTCGTTTGAAACACAATGTCCTCGTTGTGCTCACATTCATGTAAGACCGCCCCCGAGACTCTAATAGGGCTTACAGGGTGGGAGCCCCTAATGATATGACGACACAATGAGTTCCTAACAACTACTTGACTGTTACATATTCACATCATTCCTACAATTAAATTAAATTAAAAAATTAACATTAAATTTATAAAATTACAACTATAATTATCTCATTAATTCATAAAAATTGTGTTCGTTGCCTCCTCCTCCTCCTCCTCCTCCTCCTCTTCTTCTTCTTTACAGTGCATAGCTCTTTCACAAGTTTTTTTTACCTTTTGTCTCTTCAATTTAATTACAGTTGTTTCTTGATGATATATAATGACTATGTCTTTTTTCGTTGAATGGTTTACTAACCTGTTAAGTATGAAAGTCCTGAATAAAAAATCTTGTGATCTTTTAGGTTCTGAATCGAAAATTTTACAATCTTTCGGATTATGAATCGATAATCAATCTTTCAGGTATTGTATCGATAGATAAATTATATTTCGGATCCCAAATTGATAATTCTTCGTAAATAATTGACCGATGCGGGGCAACGGCAGATTTATCCAAAACATTAATTTCGAATATAATAAAATAGATAGGTGATGCATGGGCAAACCTGTAAACTCACACACTCATCGAGGTGAATAAAGTCAAAACAAAAACGTGCCACTTTAATTAAATTCCCAGAAAATTAAAATGCAAGCGTACCGTTAGGATGACGTGGCAAACTTCCCTTGAGATAAAAGGAAAAATCAGCAATCACACAAAACGCGTTTCTTGGGGCAAACTAACACGCTTCTTCCAATATTTTTCAGCCCTCTTTTATTTACGCACCACGATTTTGACACAAGCAAAATAAAAACTCTTCTCCCACACAACAAAACGGCATTTTCATTTCATTTCTCAAATTCTCCATTGTCGTTACCTTTCCTGAACCTTCTCTCTCCCGGTCCCCAATCTCCCTTCCCTCTCTAAAATGATATATTCGCACGCGCGCGATGATTCATATCATGCTTGTGCAGTATCGTTGAATTGTTAGATAATCGGTTTCGGCTGGGGATTTCGGACTGTCAGTGGTTTTTGTTTTGAAATTACTGTGGTTTATAGCTATTTTTGGGGGTTTATTAAATTATTGATATTGATCGTCGAGTGATGGAGTCTCCGGAGAGGTGGAGGCCGGTATCTGGAATCGCCTTGGAGTTTCCGGCTAGCGGCGGAGTTTTGTCGTGCTCGCCGCCGACTATTCCGACGTGGCTCCGGAGGCGTCTTTCAGAGCCTAATACAACAACGCCTTCTACCGTTGAGGAAATTCAGGCCAAACTCCGTGAGGCTGATCTCCGACGACAGGTCTTCCGTTTGAATTTCCTTTTTTCCTTTTTCTTGTTTTTTATCAAGATTTGTTTATTGATTTTTATCGTTTATTGTATATTACGCGGCTGCTTTAGTTTTGATATTTATGGAAAGCATCGGATGGTCTTACTCTTATTAAAGTTTTCTGGACCAGCACGTTTTCGTGCTTTATAAACCGATTCTGGTTGAAAATAATTTCTTTTTAAAACAGCTATTTTATGTTATCGGGAAAATTTGGTTGTAACTCAGTTTGGGGACTTTTACTTGTATAGTTACGATGTTGACGTTATTGGTTATCCTTCCCAGTAAAGGTTTTGGTTATTTTCGTTGTGTTAGGTAAAAGTTGGGTGACGAGTACGTTAAAATTTAGTTCATCATCCC
>AYJT01092609.1:0-10854 GCA_001278415.1 Ocimum tenuiflorum | reverse complement strand
AAAAAAAAAAAAAAGCACGCACCTAACATGTCTAAATGAATAAATAAAGAGAGAGAGGGAGAGAGAAAAGTGACTCGCGCTCATAACTTTTCGAATCTTTTGATTTAGGTGGGAGTGCTTCTTCTCCGGTATATCTCATACTCTTTGTTTGTTCTAATGCACACTTCTCATGTGAAGAGTCTGACATTTCGGGTGTAGATATTTGGTTGAACTGCCATTCTCGCAAGTGCTTGGATTTTTATTTTTTATTGTCACTTAGTTCTAACATGCTATAGCATGGTATCTTTTATTTTATTTTATCTATTTTAAATATATATATGATTTTTGTATATTCTTGTTTTGTTTCAAACAGTGCTGAATTGATCCTCATTATTGTAATCTTGAATCAATAACCTTAACTTGAATAGTATTTATCTAACCCCTCCCTACCTCGTTAAGATTACATCGTGGTATTATTCTTACTGTTTATTTTAGCTTAAATAGAGTATGATGCTAATATATCAATTGAACTGCAGAAATTTTATGAGAACTTATCGAGCAAGGCCAGGCCAAAGGTCAGAAGTCCCTCACGATCTTCATCTCCAGAAGATGATCTTGGGCAGCGCCTTGAGGCTAAGCTCCTAGCTGCTGAAGAAAAAAGGTAAAGTTTGTTTTCTTGATCTCATGTTTACGGCCAATTCAAGAAAATCTGTGCGTTTTTCTCTTTCTCTTTATCATGTCCTTCCCATCACGTGTTAATCCTGAGCGTGGCATTGATGTCCTTGTTTATCCTTTCAGCATCTCAGTTGCTCGTGCATCATGTTCGTCTGTATATTATAATTTGCTTTTGTAGGTTGAGCATCCTTGCAAATGCTCAGATGCGCCTTGCAAAACTTGATGAATTGCGGCAAGCTGCTAAAACAAAGGTTGAAATGCGCTTCAAAAAGGAACAAGCAGAATTAGGAACCAAGGTTGAAATGCGTGTGCAACAAGCAGAGGCCAACAGATTGCACATCCTTCGGGCTAATCGGCAAAGGAGGGCCACTCTGAGGGAGAGGACATCTCAGTCATTAATGAGGCGAATGACTCGGGAGAGCAAGTATAAAGAACGAGTGCGTGCTGCAATATGCCAAAAGCGTGCAGATGCTGAGAAAAAGCGACTAAGTTTACTAGAAGCAGAAAAGAGGCGAGCCCGTGCTAGAGCCTTGAAGGTGCAAAGGGTGGCTACCTCTGTTTCTCAGCAGCGAGAGATTGAGAGAAGCGAATTGAAGAACAAGCTGGAGGACAGATTGCAGAAGGTACTCTTAACTATTATGTTAATGAACATTTTATACATATGATGTAATATGTATAATTTGTCCTGGCCATTTTCTCTATGAAGACATTTCAAACTGTGTTTTGAATAGGCAAGGAGATTGAGAGCAGAATATTTAAAGCAGAGAGGAAGACATTATGATGCTGCTGTTCTCAATAGCTGGGAAACCATGGATGAGCATGCTTACATCTTCACCCAAAAATTGTGTAGGTATGTGGATTGTTTGTTGTCATAAGAACTCAATTTGACAGTTCCTAGCTACTTTTTTTGGAGTTCCCATTTGGATATTCTTACTATTAGGCTTCTCGATTTAGAGTGTGTCTGTTTCTCTTTATTAAAAATCAATTTAGATCCCAACCAATTTATATGCATTGCCCTGTGACAGGTGCTGGAGGAATTTTAAAAACCAGAGGAAGACGACTGCATATCTTTCCAAAGCTTATAGTGACTTGAACATCAATAAAAGATCAGTAAAGTCTATGCCATTTGAGCAGTTTGCGCTTCTTATCCAGTCACCTGATACTCTTTCTACAGCTAAAGCTTTGCTAGACCGTCTTGAGATTCGCCATAGATTATCTCGATGCTCTGCTAACCAATCTAGTTTGGACGACATTGATCACCTGCTCAAGCGTGTTGCTTCCCCGAAAAGGAAACAAACATCCAGAAGAGGTGTAATGAGCTTAAAGCAAAACGAGAATCTAGCTATCAAACAAACTGCCAAAACTATTCCTCACCCGTCAAGGTACCAAGTAAGAGTTGTTCTCTGTGCCTACATGATAGTAGGGCATCCAGATGCTGTCATCAGTGGTCGAGGAGAGCGTGAGACAGCTCTGGTCAATTCTGCTGAGAAATTTGTGGAGGAGTTCGATTTGTTGATTAAGATACTGCTAAATGGGCCACTGCAGATTCCTGATAAGGAATCCAACCATACAACATTGACCCGCAGGACTTTCAGCTTGCAGCTTGCAGCCTTCGATTCTGCCTGGTGCTCTTTTTTGAATAGCTTTGTGGTATGGAAGGCGAAGGATGCTAGGTCACTTGAGGAGGATTTGGTGAGAGCTGCTTGTCGTCTTGAACTTTCTATGATTCAGACTTGCAAGATGACCCCTGAAGGGGGTAGCGCTCCTCTCTCACATGATATGAAAGCTATCCAAAAACAGGTTCTATCCCTGGTTCTCTCCTATTTTAATGATTCAAAAAGCAGTTAGCTATTTTGTTCTGTTTCTAAATACAACAACACTCTTTTTTGGAAAGGCTTCATTTCACACTCAACTTTGGACTTTCAGTTGGATAGACAAGTTCCACTGACATTTATATTACACTATGCAGGTATCCGAAGATCAGAAACTTTTGAGAGAGAAAGTGCAACACCTGAGTGGAGATGCTGGTATTGAGCGCATGGAAAATGCAATTTCTGATACACGAACCAAATTTTTTGAAGCAAGGGAGAATCGAAGCCCAATTACTCCAGTGGCTCCTCTTAACTTATCACCGAGCCCAGCTTCCTCCTCTTCTCCTGGAAGCTCAGATGAAGCCACTGTGGCCCCACGTAAACAAAGTTCTGTTGTGCGTTCATTGTTCAAGGATAAAGTTGATGCCAAGGATGTCAATCTATCTTTGTTAAACAATAGAACCCTGCCTATTTCTAAAGGGAGCTTGGACATGGAGAATGCAAGAATTGTCAATGAATACGTTCATGGGGCACACCTCTCTTTCTCTGAGAGCTCCAGTGATGCTGGGGAAGATCAAATCATGGTTTGTGACTTCATGTGTTACTTATTTGATACTAATTACATAACTGGCTGAATTCTTTTTTAAATATCTTATCATGATCAGGCAAATATTAAAGAGACCATGGAAAAGGCCTTCTGGGATACAATCATTGAGTCAGTGAGACAAGAAGAACCTAATTATAGCCGTGTTGTGGAATTGATGGGGGAGGTGAGGGATGAAATTTGTGCAATGGCCCCTCATACCTGGAGACAAGGAATTATTGAGGTCATTGATCTAGGAATTCTCACTCAGGTAGGCACTCATTAATATTTTTTTTGTTTTTTTTGTTTTTTTGGTATCTCTCCCCGTCCCAACTGGTGAAAGTTACGTGTAGTCACACGTATACAGTAATTTGGTGTATTTTAAGTAATAACTTACATATCATATGCTGGATTACAATGAGATTACGAACAATTTAATGGATAATATTAAAATAGAAATATGTAAAGTATATTAAAGTAAGTAAACAATAAATTCTACCGTGGGTATGGATAAGTTCAAATTTTGATAATGGATTATATCAAAGCAAAAAATATGTTAAAAACATTATTATCCTGAAAATAAATTTCTGAGAGCAATAATACAGGCAACATGCATTTTGTAACATTTTCACACTTTTTAATAGTATATAGATTACTAATCAATTAAGAAAAACTTGAATGTGCCATCATGGTTTTGATTTTCAGGTGCTGAATTCAGGAGAATTAGACATCAGTTATTTTGGGAAGATACTGGATTATGCACTAATTACTTTGCGAAAGCTATCTGCTCCAGCTTATGAAGGTGAACTGAATGAAAAACACCAGCAGTTTATGAAAGATCTGGAAGGGACATTTCGGGCTGGAAATAACTCAAAGAACTTGCATATCATGGCTTTAATTAAGGGATTGCGGTTTGTCCTTGAACAGATAAAGGTCTTGACTGTGCTTCAGTTAGCGCTTTTTTTTTCTTTTCTTTTCTTTTTATATGTCCTGTGAGAAAAGATAAGGTAATCTTATGATAAGAGAATTAAAATACTTTGTCTTTACGTAGGAACTTAAGCAAGAAATCAGCAAAGCACGCATCAGAATGATGGAGCCATACTTGAAGGGAGCTGAAGCTTTATATTATCTTGGAAAAGCTTTCACCAATCGTTATGGTCATCCTTCTAATGCTAAGATTGCTTTGCCCTTGACTGCGAAATGGCTGTCATCTGCACGAGAAAGTAAAAATGAGGAGTGGAATGAACACAAAAATTCAGTTTCCGAGATGACAAGAAGTTTTCTTCCGTCCACCACTCTTCGAACAGGAGGAAGTTCATTAATCAATCATGCAGATAAATCTTCAACCTCAAATTCGACCACTTTTATTGGTTAGTAACCCTATTCTTCATCAATTCAATGTAGAAATACCTCCGCATTTTAACACGTGATGCTTCTGCACCAGAGACTATAGACCCCAACTTAGAATGCAAAGGAGAGGAGATTGATTTGATGGTGAGGCTAGGTTTGTTGAAGTTGGTAAGCAGGATCAGTGGTTTGACTGAAGGAGAGCTTCCAGAAACTATGAACCTCAACTTCTCCAGACTAAGAAGCGTTCAGTCCCAAATTCAAAAATATATCGTGATAGCTACAAGGTAGAACAAGGTTTCAACGAGTCTACTCATAAACTCATCGTGTTCCTTATATTTGGTGTATTTTTTGCAGCCTCCTAGTGTTGCGGCAGACACTACTGAGCCAGCAAATAGTGAGCAACCAGTCCCAAATGGATAGCTTAATTGCAGGCAGTGTTAAGCGGCTAAGTGAATGTCTGGACAACGTCGCAGATGCAGGTATCCAAGAAATAGTTGAAATACTGATGTCCGCTGTAGAGACTAATGACAAGAGGTCGGTTGATAACATGAAGCAAATAATGGGAAGGATGTTGAGCAAGAGCTTGCAAGAGGGTGATGCTATTTTCGCCAAGGTTTCTCGAGCTGTGTATTTAGCCGCGAGAGGAGTTGTGCTTGGAGGAAATGGAAAGGTAGGTAGGGAAGTAGCAGAAATGGCTATGCAGAAAGTGGGGGCGTCGCTACTCGTGGACGATGTGGTGAAAGTTGCTTCTACTTTAGTTGTAGCAGCCAAGGTGTCTGTTATTGTTCATGGCCCTTGGTATACATATTTGACGCAAGAGTGAAGAAGTATAGTTGTTGCGTTGCATTGTGTAAAAATAATAAGGTTTGCTAGGTTGCTATCAATGTACATTGCATTGCCACTAGGCGTAGTAGGTAGGTTTCATTCGATTCTCAATTGGATGTATGTATATAGGATGTTGGTTGGTTGATGATGAATGAATGTGTATTCTTCGAACATTATGCTAAAAAGATGGGAGCGGGATTTTACAAGAAAAACCATCAATATAATAAGATGTCTAAATTACAATGCCAAACCAAAATGCAAATGTTTGAAAACCAGACAAGACCTCAAGTGCAAGCTGCAACACACTCTCAAGCCACTCTCCATGCAACTTACTATACTCACAATATAATTATGATGATAAAATGCATAATTCCTCAGAACTAAAAATATACATACTTTACTTATTGAGAACGTCATCGAAGCATTCCCTTCCAACTATATCTACTTCAAGAAAGGCGCACTTCACCACTTGCGTGTGCAGCCTTCACTTGTTTATCGTATTCATCTTCTTCTTCCTCCTCTTCTACTTCCTCTTCCAAATCTTCAACCTTTTCCTCATCATCACCGCCTCCCCACCCGAACCCTCCAATTGAACGGGATGCTGGAGGAGGGGACTTAGCCTCCTCGACAATTTTCATAATATCTTCCACAGATTGAAGAGAGTAAGTAGGGTTCTCCTTGCGGTAATACGCAGCTTGTGCAGCATCCGTCAATTCCCTTGGTAGATTCTTCAGAAACCATGGGTGTTGCTTGATGTCTTTGATTGTAATTCTCTGCACCATATATAATGGTCATTTAGTTCAGCTAACTATACCACTTGGACAATCTGAATGATGTTGAAGTAGATCACTCAAAAGAGAAAATATATTTAAAGATGATATCAACCCACAGTTCTCCCATTCACTAAAAAGAAATTCCACTTCAAAATTTATAATTTTGACAGTATCATATGGAAAAGCCTGACCACAAGCAACAAAAATAACAGCAAACACAGTGTGACATAATGAAACTATCATATTTTTGGAGATATTGAGGTTGGGTGACCATAAATGATGAATACAACTCCAAGTGAAACGAAACACTTACCCTAGATGAATTAGCAACGAATATACGAGACAGAAGATGCCTGCAGTCTTGGGAAACATGGACATAGTCGGGGATCTTGTACTGAACAGCCATTATCCTCTGGAGGTGAGTGTAAATACATCAGAACAATCTGAAAGATGTATAGAGTTGCGAGGAAACATAGGAAAAGGAAGCCACGAAACATCCAAAGTGAAAGGTTTACTTGGATGGTTTTCCTGAAGTTCTTTGGATCTTCTTGATCTTCAAAAGGGTATGCTCCAACCAGCATAACATAAAGTGTCACACCACATGACCACACGTCAGCCAACTGGGATGGAAACAAACAATGTCAAAAGGAGCATAAGATGCAAAAAATGAAGTTCAATGAAGGGTGGCATGAAATAGAGCAGTTTGGCCTATTTTCACACAAATTAGTAAGCCACAATCTTAGAGCAGCATTTTCTAAGGGTGGTAGTGGCCATGAGAAATGAAGCAAGATAATCTAAAGAGTAGAAAGTACTTTGGACAAACGAGATAAACCTACAAACACACAAATGGTCAAAACCAAAGTAACCAGTAACCAACAAAAAACAATCAAGAACGAACGAGAAATTGCACCAATGGTATGATATAGAGAAACATGAGATGCCTGCCTGACCTTCCCATCGTACTCTCTTCTGGAAAGAACCTCAGGAGCTATGTACGCAGGAGTCCCAACAGTTGATTTGGGCCTTGAATGAAGCAGGGATGACTAAACAACAGAAAATAACTCAGTCAATACATACTGCTGCATGAAAAAAGAAAAGTTTAATGGCATACGAATCATCCTATAACAAGTAAACCTCTAAACTGTTCATCAATTACCTTGGAATAACCAAAATCACAGATTTTTAGCCGTGGGGCAGGGCTTCCATCAAGAAGGGTATTCTCCAGCTTCAAATCCCGATGACATATTTGCTACAATCAAAAGTAAGTTAACCTAACATATTACCAAATGCACAAAGACCTATGGTAGTCCGAATACTGTAATCACACATCCATATATTAGAGAACTAGTATGCTAGGGGTTGTCTCACCATGGCATGGCAGTAGTGGACCCCAGAAATGAGTTGCTGAAAGAAGTACCTGGCCTGAAATACAAGATGTACAACAAAAAACCATTCAGAAAAAGGACAAGAAACAATAAGACAGCAGCAGAACTGAAGGCATAATACCTCATCTTCACTGAAGCGGCCAGCATTGCAGATTCTTTCAAAGAGCTCTCCACCTGCAGCATACTCCATGACAATGGCTAGATGAGTGGGAGTCAAAACCACCTGTCCATCCCAAAATCAGAATTACCCAGATAAAGTAGAAACAGTAACTCCCACCAGAATGCCTTTCTCACCTCCTTAAATCTGATAATATTAGGGTGCCGAAGTGATCTATGATTTATAATCTCACGTGCCACATTCTCATCAATCTACAGCCAATACCAGAGATGAGGGAATGCATTCAACCATAATTAATTCTGATATACGAATTGAATAACAACACGGGAAAAACTCGAACATCAAAAGATCAGGGCGCAAACCGAATTAAAACAACAAATACAAAGGTAATCAACAGGAAATACGAATGATCTGCCTAACAAGAAACGTTTAGAGCAGACCTTATGTCCTCTTTCAATGTATTTCATTGCCACGAGCTCTTTCGTCTCCTTGTTTCTCATAAGCCTTGCCACACCAAAATTCCCCGACCCTAAATCCTTCACGAGTTCATATTTCTCCATTTTTGCTTTATTCTGTACAAATCTCCCAAGCTCAGGCACCAAAATAACAGAAAAGCAGCCTTTTCCCACACCCTACAACGGCTGAATCACGGAAATTATAGCTCAAGAAATCAAAAGCAAAATTCAGAAACCAGGGATTCAATTGCTGGATATTTGGGGTGACAACTGGAGATTTGTTGGTGAAAATCCAGAACCCAACACCGGTAATCGAAGCTTGATATCACTAATCCTCGAAACCGAAAACAGAAAAGGAATCGATCAATTGCGCAACTAAAAGACCCAATTGCAGAAGATAAGGGATTGATATTGGGTTTGGGTAAAGCTAGAAGGGGGAGATTGATTAGGGTTCCTGAATCCTGATCCTTAAAGATTGGAAATGAAAATGAAAATTGGGTGGAGAAGCACAGATTTAATTGCTGGGATTTGAAGAAAGGCAAAGGAAGCTGTAGTGCAGAGTGAGTTGGGAATATCATCACATCGATTCACTGGAAGCCAAATATATATTTTGTCAAATTATCAAATTTAACCCAAACTAATTTTTAACTTTCAAATCTAGTTCGAACAATTTTTTTGACAAAATAACACCCAAATTATCTAAAATCCTCCAAATCTAAGCACAACTATATTTTTTGGCAACCAAAAATTTGACGTGACGATCTAAAATACGACTGGATTTGAAAACGATGATGTGGACATGACTGTGTTTTAATTGATGATGTGGATATACAAAAAAAAATTGAGGTTGTGTAGTTGCCCTATTTTTGTATGGGAATGGTCTTGATAGTTTGACGTAATCACTCTTTTTTTTTTTTTTTGTCTCAGAAAGATTTTATGACATAATGTAATTGTCCCTATTTTTGTATAGGGATGATCTTGATAGCTTGATGTAATTGCCTTATTTATTGTCTCGAGATATTTCAAAACATGATGTATGTATTCTATATTTTTGCATATGGATGGATCATTATGGTATGTAAATGATATATATAAAGTTGTGTAAATGTCATATTTTTTATACAAGGATGATTTTACAAAAGTGAAGATAAGAATTTGGGGATTAGGATTTTTATTTTTTCGTTGAAGAAGTTTTGATTCGTAATGAAAGTTTTGAAATTCTAATATTAATCAATTTTGCAATATAAAAAACCAAATGAGTTGTTTTTATTTATTTTTATTTTTGCGTCATCAGTTAAAACACAATCATTCTAGGTCATCGTTTCCAAGTGCAGTCATATTTCTGATCGCTATGTCAGATTTTTGGTTGCCGGAAAATATAGTTGGGATAGATTTGAAGGGTTTTAGATAGTTTGGGTCTTATTGTGTCAAAAAATAATTCGGTTAGATTTGAAAGTTAAAAATTAATTTGGATTAGATTTAATAATTTGGACTATTGTTTCTATTAGTAGTAGTATAAACAATGAATGTCTATCTATTTGTTTTATAGCTTTTTTCGAAATCGTCAAATATTATTCTTTCATCTATGATTTAAAATTAAAGGAAAATAGGCATATATCCTGAAGTAATCTCACTTAAGCTTACACTTTATTCGTTATATAAATAAACCCAAAGTATAGTTTCATTAGACAAATATACCCAAACATCATAACGATGTTATTTACGTGCTGATTTGCCTGTTAGATGCCACATATTATCCTACGTGGCTATTTAAATTTTTTTAAATCAATCCCCCCTGCCCTCGACTTCTCCCATCTCCAAACCAACCCCTACCACTGCCGGCTCCACCATCAACACTTGCCATTGCATGTTCCACCATCAACACATACCACCGTCGACGGAGTCGATGCCGAACGAGATTATGTACTTGAACGCGAGTGATCAAATTAAGGATATAACTCATACTCCAACTATCCATTTTTACAAAAACTCGGTCACTTTAGACGTGACATAAACTATTTCAAGGCTCAAACACCCCCTCAGCAAGGCTCTAGTTGTCATTCTACCCGTTTGTTGGGCGGCTGAAGGCGGTGTAGGGTGTAGCTCCACAACAATGGCAAAAGAGCCACCAGATTTGAAGCTGAGTCTGACGCGACCATTGAGGATTTCAATGATTTCTCCCCAATTGCAGAGATCCAGTCCTTAATTCCCTTAGTGCATTACACCACCCCAATCGACCAAACTCCTATGTTCATAGTGATGAATATTGTATGGTGTTTGCAACGAATCAATCATTAGCATTCAAGCTTGTTGCAAAATCTTGTCCATTCAAATCCACCAAAACATTGTTACAATATGTGATTACAACAATGAGGCGATGGAGGTGATGATCGACGTCGCTACAAAGGGTGGTAGCCAGCCTTAGTTGGGTGTCTTCACCAGGCCTACTCAATTCGAGGAAACTTAGGAAGATCATTGTGAGGAAAAAGAAGCAGAAAAAATGGGTTATTTGTGTTCCCCTTCAATCGAGGATGACTGGATTGAGATATTCTTATTAGTGGATAAATCTAGCTGGAGATAATGGACGGTATGTATTGCTTGTTGCCCACTAGGATATCATCATCTGCTCATTCTTTAAAATTTTTGGGAAAAATCCATTGGGATTTTTTGCTTATTTGTGAAGAAATTGAGTTTTCAGTTCTGAATCAATTGTCGACAACCATGGGAATCATCAACCTAGCACCAACAAGTACCAAGAGCAGGAATTCCGCCATTGATGAAGCGGAGCTCCAAATGACGTTGTCTTCGAAGGAGAGAGTGAAAATCAAATTGATTCATCTTAACAACAATAGATCTGATGATGAAAATGACGTTGTAGAACCGTCTTAGGTGGAGCTAGT
>AYJT01092607.1:0-11445 GCA_001278415.1 Ocimum tenuiflorum | reverse complement strand
CGGATTTCAGCTTCTGCGCTTTGTCGGGGTGGCCGTTGACGACGGCGACACTGGCGGCCATCCACACTCTGCCCATATAACTCATTTTCTTAATTCTTCACTCGGTCAAATTTTGGATGATTTGATTGAATTGGATTCTGTTTTGTGGGATCGGAGAAGAAATTGGGGAGAGTTTATTTATAGAAGGTGAGGGGTGATTTTAGTAAATTAGCTCTAGTTTGAATTTCTCAGAGTTTCGTTTTTCTCTTATCGCTGGGGGCATCTCCCGAGTTTTTGTTATTTTTTCATTTCGTGGTTAAGTGCTGTTTGATTGTGCGGTTTATAATGTCAATTTTTATATGCACTCCAATAATAAGGACAATGAAAATTATTTGGGAAAGAAGAAGTACATGCATCTTAACTATGTAAATCAACTCTTTGGGTCTCACTCACATGAAAACATTTCTTAGTATCAGATATGGTAATAAATCTGCACCATCGAATCATATAAATGGAGGGTCGAAATTTACCTGATTTAATATTTTAAAATTACATATGGTAAGCATGTAATTTGCATATGCAGAATAATTTGCATATAAGAAACAGATAATTTGCATATGCAGAATGTAAGACCATCATATACAATCGAAAATATTAAAAAATAGAGAAATTAGATCCATTCATTTCAAAATCTAATAAATAAGATTTGTTCATATTTTTCATCATATTTAGTGTTCCCACATGAATACATCATTCAATTCTTTTCCATATCTCTTATGTTAAATTATTTTCTCTTCGAATTTACTGTTACGTTTGAGAATCCTCAATCTATCGCATCGTGCAAGGAGAAATATAGGAAATTATATAGAATAGAAAATAGGTAAAGTAATTTATAGAGTGGGGGGAGGTGTCATGCTTATCCCGAAGTACATTCATGCATCCAATGGGCAATCCACAAGTTTCACCCAATTGTATTTTCTTCTATCCTGGGTCCCACTCATCCTCTTTTGTTTTTAGCCCCCTTCAAATTATTATCTTTTTCCCCCTCATTTTGAAAATTAGCATGCAATGTGATCCATACTTCATATGTCTCCAATACTTATAATCTCAATACGACAAACATGTCACATTAAACACTTGTGATCCGAGATAGAAACTGTAGATATGAGTTTTGAATTTATTTTGGAGAAAACTGGAAAAAACTAAATCAAATATACCCAAATTTTACTTTTCTTGAGGGGAGAATTGCAATAAAAAAGAAGACGAAAATAAAATGCGCATCCGGGGAATCGAACCCCGGTCAGTACCGTGGGAGGGTACTATGATACCACTACACCAGATGCGCGCTACAGAGTACAGACTAATATGCTTTAATATATTATAGATCGATGAAAGAACCATTATTTTGGAAAGATTGAATGAGCCAAGCAGTGTGTGTATCAGTGTACGTGTCTGTGTGTTTTGTCATCCAGTGTATGCCAGAAGCAAATAAGGTGAGTGATGCATGAATTGACACCAACATTCACGGAATCCGTGGCGTCACGTGGACTCCGCATGGTCACCCACCACCTTCCCATGTGCCCCATCGCAACACTTCCACTGAAATTATCCATAACAGCATGTTGTCCACCAGATCAGGCGTACAGTGGTGAGCACCTTTTTTATAACCTTAAACGTCAAGAGTTCGAATCTATGTGGGAATATCAAGATGGAAATTGTTTAATATTGTACTTAAGTTCAATAAAAAAAAAAAAAATTATCCATAATAACATAATCAAGATGTCCAACTCCACAAAAAAAAAAATCATAATCAAGGTGTCTTCTTACTTATATAGCTTATTGTTATAAATTAGCTACTAAAGAGAACATTAATTGAGATAAAAGAATTTATCATGGAGTACATACTTTGAGCTGGTTGTTTAATTTTGAATTGATATATATTTTCTGTATCAACAATAACAATTGCGGGTATTAATTAAAAGGCCAAATATTCGAATCTAATTCAGAACAGTTTAATACTAAATTTTGTCCTCAGCAAATTTCGTCCTAATCATATGATCTGATTTTTATGTTATTTTCATAGTTTTTACATATATACAGTGATCTCGAAAACAAAAAGTAATTAAGTAGTCCAGGCACAGAAAAAATGATGATATTAGATGTGATGTTATATAAAAAAAATGGGAGTAAGTGCTTCGGAAAATATAAAAAGCAAATATAAGTTCAAATAATTTTCACTATAAGAATAATATATATTTGGAAGTTTGTTTGAGTATGTCTTTATTGAAAAAACTTTTGACCCATATAGTTGTATATAGTATTAAAATGGATCGTATAATTCGAAAGAATGAAAATAATATTTATAATTAATTCGAGAACCGAGTCCAAGTTCTGCAATAGTTGCTTACACATACTTGGACGATTACTTCAATAGCTACCCGATGCAATAATTTTTTATAAGCAGGATATAATAAATTAATAACGAAGTATCATTAAAAAAATTAAAAGCGAATACTTTATATGATATATATCGTCCTTATCAAGAGATTGCCATTTATTTAAGATAGAAAATTAGGTGGAGCCCTTTTAACTGAGATTACTGATAACTTTAGAATACTTTTTTGAAAATTTAAACAAGAGGCTAAAACGTGCCCTTTCATGTATGTTATACTTGAAAAAGTTAGCCTAAACAATTTACATGGATTTAAATAATTTATTTTTACTAATTCAAATTTATATCCGTCTTGAATCCTAAATTCACACCCATATTCTCCATGAATTTTAAATTTAAACCCGCCTAAACAATTTAGGTGACCTCATCGATAATCTCCTCATTTTATAAATACAAAACATTCCATTACCTTTTAAATTAAAGATTTGGAATTTAAAAATGCGCAGACAGTTGATAAGAGTAATAGATATTAGATGGCAGTATATAGAGAAAAAAAGTCACATTATTGGTACTTGCCTTGTTATTCGAGGCCTTGTCGGAGCATTTTAAAATAGTTATCCTTGGTATTAATTTTTTTGTGGCTGATTTCTTGTGTTATATATTTCTTATATGTTAATATATATATTTTATTTTAACTGTTAAATAAAATAAGATTTGGACTAATAATTTACTTGATCAATGATTAAGCTTTTATGGTTGATATCCAGTCAAATTTCAAATTTTATTATCAAATACTTTAATGGTGATGGGCAGCTTTAGTTGAGCATTGTTAAACTTTTTAAATTTAAATTTAAATAATTATTATTTTTTCTTAAAATTTAAATTGTAGCCATAAAAAATATCTTATTTACTTATTCATTATTTTCATGTAACTAAGTCGACTAAAAGATTAATCATACTCATCACTGGTTAGAATATAAAAATATATATTCTACAAAGTTAATGATTTTTATATAATTTTTTTTACTATTTTTAGTTAACAAGTTTAGTCACGATCTCAATGTTGAATACTGTCAACCTCAAATTTGACTCTTTATTTAATATATTCAAATAACTCCTTATCGATTCGAGATCCTAATAGCTCATGAGTAGATCGGCTGATTAGTAGCTGCATATCAAATTGATCAAGTAAACCGAACAACAACCATTTTTCTTATGGGCATAAGAATAATTTTGCTCGTGATTTGAATAGTTTCTAGCCATATTAATAATTTTTACTTTTTATGAGTTAATTTAATTTTATTTTTTTAGGAAGTAATAATAGTGATGGAATGTTTAACTTGCCGTATTAATATTGACACCACTTGGAAAACCTTAACCACACACATACCCGAAAAAGATGGGACGGTCGCGAGTGAGAGATTAATCTCACACGAGACTCATCCATGTGTCGAGAACTGATTGGATAGTCCATGACATCCTAAATCTAGAGAAAGAAATCGGAAACGGAAAACCGTCTCCCCCTTTCCTATTACTCGGAGAAAATCAACAATGGCGGCAGTGGCGTCAGTGTCGTTCGCTTCAATAGCTCAGTCCTCCAACCAGAAGGTCTCGGTTCCATCTTCTCACAGATGTTTGGTGTCCAGTTTCACTTCTCTCAAGCTCCGTTCTCCCGCTGCTTCGTCGAAGTTCGGCAGTCGGAGCTCGCGTTCCGGTGCGGTTGTTCGCTGCATGTCCGCCGCTACAGGCAAGCGCCATTCTCTGTTTTGAAGTTTTCACTGTTCTGTTGGTTTAATTTTTGCAAATTTGTGAATCATTTTTTGATATTGTGGAGTTTGTTGCAATTGCTTTTTTTCTTTGGGTAGTGAAGTAGCCAAGAGCTGTGTACGAATGTAGTTTGGATTGGAGATTGTATGAAACTTAGAAACCTAGTGACCTTATGGCAATATGGTTTATGTGGTTGCTGTAGCTTATTCAAGAGCTGTGATTAGGTTTGGCGAGATTGGGATGTTATTAATTTAAATAATATTTGAGCGAAAGATGTTGAATTCTCTGTCAATCCTCTCATCATCTCTTTGCTTTGGAATTGTTTTATTTCTCTGGAAGTAGTCTCTTTGCTTAGCTGTAACTAAGTCCTTCTGAAACATCCTATGGATAATGCTTTCAGACCCTCCTACAGTCTCTGAGACAAAGATGAATTTCTTGAAGTCATATAAGAGACCGATTCCGAGTATATACAATACAGTATTGCAAGAACTGATCGTTCAGCAGCATCTAATGAGGTATAAGAAGTCATACCGGTATGATCCCGTGTTTGCTCTAGGTTTCGTTACCGTGTATGATCAACTCATGGATGGATACCCAAGTGATGAAGACAGAGATGCCATCTTCAAAGCTTATATTGAGGCTCTAAAAGAGGATCCTGCTCAATACAGGTACGTCTGCAACACATGTGGACTAATATTTGATGGATATATAGTGCTTCATCAATTCATGTAATTGACCTGATGGAAATATAGAGATATTCAGTATTGATGTGTTATCTTCTTACATCTAAAAGACATATTTCTGTTGCTGAAATAAAAAACTCATGTGCTAGAAAAGTGAAATGCAGTTTAATTAGAAAGTTAAGTCTGCTACAGACCATAACTTTTTGGTGCCAAAAATATAAAAGAATGAAGAAGAGATTCAACTTTCTTTGATCCTGATAGCCAATGTGTTGTACTAAAGATGCTTTTTCTGCTATAGGGCTGATGCACAGAAAATAGAAGAATGGGCCCGTTCTCAGTCTGCCACCTCTTTAGTAGATTTTGCCTCTCGAGAAGGAGAAGTCGAAGGCATTTTAAAGGACATCTCAGAAAGAGCAGGGAGCAAGGGAAGTTTCAGCTACAGTCGATTCTTTGCTGTTGGTCTCTTCCGCCTGCTTGAGTTGTCAAACGCCACTGAGCCAACCATCTTAGACAAGGTAAATCTTTGAGTTTGACATTAAATAAAATTTTTTATGATGCTTCTCAATGTGGCCTGGATTTGTTTGTGTACAAAATCTACCAAATATTATTTCCGTGTCTATTAGTTGGACAGACAAACTCAATGGCTGGGCTTTATTTTATTCTTTTAGAATTGGGATCTATTAACTTCTGTTACAAAATCTTAATTTTTCACTGTAAAAGGAAACTATTAACTTCAAATTAGGAATTTCCAAAGACTTCCTGTAGAGCCTCCTCAATGGATGTGTTCTGCTGTGAAAAAGTTATTGTTCTTCCCCATCATCAGACTGAGAAACAGGACAGAAGGTCTTCCCAATTTGTTGGTTTAGAACCTTGAGTTTTGCATTGCACTAGTTCCAAATTTTGAATTCTATTAGAAGCCTTTATAGTCCTACTACAATTTTTTGCCTTTACAGAAATGATATTTTACATCTTCCATTTTCTCGGATGAAAAAGAATCAGAGTATATGAAAATGAAGTCAATCAAAATCAAGAGAGGAACACATGTATGAATTATTTGATGGTGACATGTAGACCTTATTAAAAACTAGACAATTTAGTAATTTGCAATTGTCTAACTGTTTTTTCCTATCAACTTCCATACTGCGTGTTTATTGGAAACTCAACAGCTTTGTGCGGCTCTAAATGTAAACAAGAAAGCCGTTGATCGCGACCTAGATGTCTACCGGAATCTGCTTTCTAAGCTGGTTCAAGCAAAAGAGTTGCTGAAGGAATATGTCGAGAGGTGAAGATTTCTCCACTCAACTTCCTCCAATCTACTATATGATATTGCATCATCATTTGCTTTTCATGCACCCCTTTATGCTTTCTTTTCCAAATATCCTCTAGCTTTATGGTATAATAGATTTCTCATTCTTTGACTTGGCGTAGCCTAAGAATGGAACCTTAGATTATATTAGGTATTCTCCACAGAGTTGAAGCCCTAGATTATATGACTAAACATACATTGGACAGTTTCCACAAGAATTATAATTTAAGGTAGTAGTCTACTACGATTATGATTTTTCATGGGTTTCAGTTTCCTACTCGGTGTTGTTTTTCCAAGATTATAAACAATTAATTAGTTGTAGTGTTCCACCACAAAATTAAATCTCTACCGAATACCTTGTTTGGCAGCTCGCAGATATCATCAGGTTTGATGAACTCGGTAACCAGATTTCTAGTGTATTTTGTAACATCATTTGGCAGTAGTTAAGATCATGGTTTTCCTTAATCTTTACTAGGATCTGATAAACCGGGTAACCAGAATGTGTGTTTCCATGTCTTTTTTTCGCAAAATTATAGGCGTGTACGATTATGTTACGGAAGATTTTCACACCTTTTTCTTATGTATCTAAATCTCAGAGAGAAGAAGAAAATCGAAGAAAGGGCAGCAACTCAAAAGGCCAACGAGGCTGTCACAAAATGCTTGGGGGATCACCAATCCGTTGTATGGTAATTCTATACTTTCGATTGCCATTCATCACGCGCAATGTCGAACTATTTTGTTGTAAAGAATGTTCCTTATTCCTCAGTGCTGATGCAGATTGTATTATAGAGGTTGATGTATGTAGCAAGAGCTGAGAGTATGTTAATTGAATTTATAGTAATTTTGTTCATAATATTCTTTAATATTTCTTGCACAACACCACCATCGTAAATATCTGGCATGCTGTTCGAATTTGTTATTAGTATTTCTTTTTCCCTCTATGTTTTACAACCCCTGTGCTACATTCCTTACTTGGCAATTTATATAATTAGGGTGTAAATGAGCTGAGTTACTCGAATCTCTACTTGATACAAGCTTGTTCGAGCTCGTTTAGTGAAACTCATTAACTAAGTGAGTCAAATTTGAGCTTTGCAATATTCGACGCATAAGCCCGTTAGCCAAAAATAGTAAGAAATATGAAATTATTATTTTATAAAATTTATATTTTTATTCTTTAGATAGTTATAAGTATAACAATTTTTTAATTAACTTTATTATTTATAAGAAAAGAATGAATTTGAGTAAATATAATATTTTTTGTACTTAAATTGGTTTATTTTTAAAATATAATAATAATTATTTAAATTTAAATCCAGCCATTGTTAGAGTGACTTGCGTAATATCTTAATTGAGTCGAAACAAAGTTCGAGATCCTACTTGATCCCTGCCATGCATGTAATTTATTGAATAATCATGAAAAATACTGAAGAAAATTGTATCATTTCAACAACAATGCCACCCAGTTTAACTCGTGATTTGAGATACGAAATTAAATATTAGCTAGCGAACATCACAAACACTAGAAGCAAATACTACAAAATCAAAATTATTCCCATTCGTCATTAATCAATCTTTTTTCTTCTTCGTTTGCATGGCTTCTAACTGGCTTCATGCATCCTCAGGTGGCGGTGATTGTTCCGGCGGCGAAGAAGCAACGCCACCACATTTCTCCACCTCGCAGTTCACCACACAATCTCCAACTTTGTACGGATCTGCATTTTGCATTTGCATACAATCAATATTATTAGAACAACATATATATTACTTTATTCAACACAAAACATGATAAGCAAAGAGATACTGGGTTGACACGTGGACTGATCTAACGTACCTTCACCAACTTGGAAACACTGATTAATTCCACAATCAACTTGACAGTTGGGGTTGGATGATGGCCCCAATTCTGCAGAAGAAACCTTGCCACATTTCTCACTCTCACAACTCTTCACACAATCCGAGACCTTGTGCACATCTGCATTTCACATACAATAAAATAAAACATTGTTAAGACTACACATTTTGAGCAATTGCAGTTAAAACGAGGCGTGTACGTACCTTTACCGAACGGGACACAATGTTTAATACCACAGCCAAGTTTACACTTGAGCTTCTGCGAAGGAGGCGAGTCGAGTACGACACATTTCACAAGGCATTTTGATGCACACACAGTGTGATCCGGCTTCAGAACGCAACCCAGTATGCAACGCCCAAAGCAATGGCGGAAGCCGGCTTTCGCCTGCCCTGCATAAACCAGCATCAACAAAACTATCACGCTTATGGCTTTGTTTTGATACATGCTGTGTGTGTAATGATGTTGCACTCTTTTTTTTCCTCTGTATTTTGCTGTGATTGTTGATGAATGAAATGGAGGGCCTTTTGGCTTCATATGTATAGAGCAATTTTGTAATGATGGCACACCTGTTTACTGATCTGAATATGGTTGGAGTTGACCCAAGATTTGTTGGAAATTAATAATTTTGTGGGGGAGATAGGCTGTCTTAATTTCTGTATAAGGAAGGATTAGTGTGTAATGAATGCAAATGATCTCATTTTATCTGTGGTTTGACTTTCATTAGAGTGAATTATTCACATATTTATTAATTTTTTCTTATACATTATCATATATACCAAATTAGTTTTATTTTGAGTTGATGTATCAAATTAGGTTTTTTTTTTTTAGTCGGGAAGGGGGAATGTGGATTCAAACCCTAAATCTCTCTCATTAAAAAGATCTTTACGCATGAGTGTTCACTGTCGGGCATCTGATCCTATTCTTGTAAGGAGTAGGGACTATCAAATTATTTTTAAGATCACTTATTTTTATAAATATAGGTAATAGTGTAATTGAACCACGTTCAGTTGAGCAGTTCCTTATTTATATTTACTCTGTTTATCATAGAGTCAAGTTTGAGCTTTATTATCAAATTCTTGAGGAGGCACAAGTTTAATGGAGTCGAGTCTAAAGGATATTTTAAAGTGTAGATTATTATAAAATTCTTCACATAAATATGGGCATATGAGGAATTCTTAATGAAAAAGAATGAACATATTTTGGGTAATTTAAATTTAAAAATAAGAAAGTCAATGACCATCTAATGTTTGACGTAATTTTTAATAGCATTATATCTGGAATCTTATCATTTTGGCTCTACTTTTTGGGCCAAATCGTCGAATTTATTACAAACTGAAACCTAAAAAATTCCAAAGTATAAATATTTACAAATAAATATATAAAATGATTTAAATTACACAAATGCAAAACCAAATAACTATATTTTGAGCGACTGAATGGCTAATTGGTTTGCTAATTTTTAATGCGTATGAGAAAATGAAAGTTAAAAATACTACCCAATACAAAATCAGTAAACCAATCAATATTCATCGCCAGAAAAGAATCCAATTTTTAAATTCCTGTAGTTTAAGATAAATTATACATTTATTTAAAAATATTCACTCTTTATATTATTTTGAAACTTCAGTTTGTAGTGAATTTGAACTTTAGACATTATTTCTTTTATTATATTTCATAAATGAATAGGATATGAAAGATCCAGGTAGAAAAATTCATGGTGAATCCCTTTCGTCGGTCTAATACAAATTTTGCAGAGAACCAATACCATAACATTCCCTATTCCTTTTACAATCAATGAACCATAATACAATTTCAAATGATGCGCTCCACACCTAACTATTCTATATCTATTTATTCCCAACCAATATACAAGGATTCAAACTAGGTATGCAAATGAGCTGAGCTACTCATGAGCTACACGGATCTTGATTCGATAAAAGCTCTTTTGAGCTTGTTTTGAAAAACTCGTTAGCTAAATGAGTCAAACTTAAGCTTTATAGTACTCGACTCGTAAGCTCGTGAGCAAGCTTATTAGCCAAAAGTAGTAAGAAATATGAAATTATTAATTTTGAAAAATACATATTTTTATTCTTTAGATAGTTATAAGTATAAATAAGTCTTTTAATTAACTTTGTTATTTACAAGAAAAGAACAAATTTGAGCAAATTTAACATTTTTGTGCTTAAATTGATTTATTTTTATATAATAATAATTATTTAAATTTAAATCTATATTTAGAAAGTTTGTTAAGGCTCGATTAAGTTTGTGAACATCCAACTACTTGATAATAAAGCTCGAAACTCGATTCGAAACTAAATGAGTCAAACTTGAGCACTATAAGGCTTGATGTCTACCTAAATTTGCTTTATGGATGTAATTTAAGGTGAGCTTGATGTCTACCGAAATTTGTCCTAGTCTAAGAATGGAAGCATAGATTATATGAATAAGATATATTAGGTGTTTATGCAGAGTTGAAGGCTTAGACTATATTATAAGTAAACATATATTAGACAGTTTCCACGAGTACTATAATTGCCTATGATTTATATATTAAATAGCCTTTGCTGTGATCGGTTTCAGTGTGCCACCAAAAAATCTCTACTAAATATTCTAGTCAGATTTGATGAACTGGGTAACCTGATGTTCTCTCTTTATTTTCGTTCAAATACTCATTGCCTTATAAGAACCAAAATAATTGATATATCGGTCATTTATGTAAATAATATATCAAATTAAAGCTCTTTTCATATAATGAAATATGCATGTCAGACACAATTAAGCTAATTGAAGAGTATTTAAACCAAATAATAAAAAAAAGGTTATTTTGTATTGTATTGAACCAGCCATATATCGTTAAAATCCTAATTGAGCCAAACTATAGCTTGAGATCCTAACCGTCATCGTTTTTCTTGAATGATAATGAAAAAACTGAAGTAAATTATTTCCAACAATTATGTCAGTTCAACTCGTGATTTGAAATATCATATTGAATATATATTAGCAAATATTACAAAATAGAATTGATATTTGCTTTAAATTTCTCATTAATTAATTTCTCTTTGACTGCCCTCATGCAGCTTCAGGTGGTGATGACATTTCTGAGTCTCGCATTTCTTCACACAATCTGAAACTTTATCGACATCTGCTCGCGTTTTGCATACGATTGATATTATCAGGATAAATCGTCTCAATTCAGGACTCAAAAGATAATTTACTTCTCAATTCACGATCTAAAAGATGAATTCTCAATCCAGTACATGAAAGATCTTTAAAAGATCATCAATCTAGACTCAGAATTTAAATATCTTTTTAGATCATTAAGCTCATCTTTCAGGTTTTAAATTGACAATATTCAAACTTACAGTTGAGGTTGGATGATTGTTTCGAGAGTGTAGAAGAAACTGCGCCACATTTTCCATCCTCACACTTCTTCACACAATCTGAAACTTTCTCCACAGCTGCACAT
>AYJT01092600.1:0-16786 GCA_001278415.1 Ocimum tenuiflorum | reverse complement strand
GAAAGATGGGAATGTGGTGTGGGGTGCCGATTTTGTTTTTATTTTATATTTCAAAAAATAATCAACGGATTCTTGCTTTTGGGCGCGGGTATGAGGGTGAAGTTTGAAAAAGGAGGAAATTAAAAAAGAAGTAAATATAATAACGCTGAAATCCATGAGACCCATAATTAATGAAAGGGCGCATAGACTAACCCCACACTCCACGCTCACTGTCTCTGTGTTTTTGCAACTATCATTTTAAACTCTCTTTTTACAGATAGATAAATACATTCTTCATTTCTTCATGTCTCTGCTTAATATCTGCCTACTTGACAATCTTCGTGACTCGAATTACTCGCCATCTCCATCTCCCTTTATGTTCAAATTTTATCCATTGCTTAACTTTCTTTTCTTTTCGTTTTCTACTTCTTGCTTGTTTAGGTTTGTAACTTTGTATAAAATTAGTTTGTCACCTACCATGTTCCACAAGTTATTACAGTTCAGATCCTTTGTTATATAATAATGTTACACATTCTGTTACCTTATTTGAAGTATTGACTAGTGTATAAATAAATGGAAATAAATCACATCTCTGATAAAGAAAATATTCTACCATGATTAATTTTCCCTTAATTTATATACTTGTCAATAATCTAAGCAATGTAACACAACGTGTAACACCATTGTGTAACAGGGAATCTGGAGCAAGGTTATTGTTATTTATTTGTTATTGCATAAATAAATGTATTAATTATTATAAGTGTTATATGAGATAATCCATATAAAAAAATCCATGAAAAACTTGTTAAATAGTTAGTTTATACTTCATATACATCAATTTATTTAAGGTAAGTGTTTTTTAGAGAAAAGTTTGAAGGTATTGTTTTAATATATAGATAGATAAATTGGCTGGGAGTATTTAGGTAATGTGGTACCTAATATAACACGTGATTACGAAAAATGAATATGAATGTGTGATTTATTTTCTAGATGGAATGTGTGAATTTGAAATTAAAAATAATAATAATAGCGGATTTAGTTCACCATAAAAGGAAATAAATACTACTAGGGTGTAATGGTGTGGATCCTTGTTACACCTCTGTGTTATATTATGTATTACACATTCAATTTTTATTATTTTTTTTCAATTTTAATTTTGTAAGTTCTAGTTTAGTTGTAGCCTTGTAGAGACATTATGTGAGTTTGTTAGATCCAATTAGAGTATGTAATTATTTTTAGAATATTATTGCAAAATAATCAATTCTTTATTCTCAATAACTAGAAATAGTGAAAAATATTATGGAGTCTAATTCGCATTTAATAACTCATGTAATAGTCAAAAACTAAACTAAATCGTACAAAATTAAAATTAAAATTAAAATTAAAAAATATTATGTAAAATATAATTAAAAAATTAATGTATAACATGAATTATAACACAAAAAGATAACCGAGTATTCACACCACATGTGATACAATGTTACTGATAATGAATGGTCTGCAAAATTTAATTATTACCGGTAAATGTGAGAACATTCATTCCTGTTTAAAAGGATCAATTATGCATCATTATATTGTCTCAGTTGTTCCTAGAATTTTGTAGAGAGTATTGTTAAAGATATTAATTATTATTTTAGGTAGGTCTATACTATTGACGTGGGTAGGGCCTGTTCATCTCATATATCGAACAGGTTCCACACAGGACCGCATAGGACCCATCCGTATGTAAATTGGGTGGAAACTGCCGCATATGTAACATAGAATTTTTCCGTTATCCTTGAATTTTGTATTGGTTTTGTTATAGCAAAATTTATCATAGATGTATAACGAAATGGATTTCCATTTTTTTTTTTGGATACAACTTCGAATTTATTACTTTCATATCGATTGAAACTCTTTCCTATCTTGCTCTAGAGATTGAATTTCTGATCCAATTTTGATTTGACATTAATTATTTATGATCTTTGACCTTAAAGGTCACGAATTTGAGTCTTTGTAAGGACATTCACGTGCATTTATTTAATATTGTACTTAAATTTTAAAAAAATAGTCAAACCGTCTTTGTTTTTCCTCCTGTAATCGTGGCACGTGATAATTGTGTTAGTAAGAAGGATGGTTTTTTGTGTTCAGTTTTCGACTTTTTATTGAGATATATTTTATTTTTAAAACTTTATTTATGAATGGGACGTGTATTCACATAATTTTGTGTATTTTAAATGACTTTTTATATATAATATGGTATAGTAAAAGAAAAATATATAAATTGCATTCAAATAAATATGAAATTGTAAGTAGGTATAGATAATTAATAATCATATAATGCATAATTTATACATATTATAAAACCTTCGTTATCTAACAAAATTTATGTTGTTTATTTTATCTCTCTGAAACATTTCATTTAAGAACAATGATGTAATTTAAATATTTTTTTATTTTAGTTATTGATTATTTAATTTTTATATAAATTTAGCTATAAAGTAATTTTATATTTTTTAATTTTTAAATTATCCATTTTTTGTTCATGTACAAAAATGACATTGTACTCTGTTATTATAAAAATTATTTAATTAAACTAAATATGTAAAATTACTTTATATTGAATACGAGTACCATTCATTAGTAATTAAAAAAATCTTCATTGTGTACTGTTGTTCTTGAATTAAATAATTAATTAACAGGATAAAATTGGTTAAGAAAATAACTTTGAATTTGAAAGTTGTTCGTAAGTCAAAATTTCTGTCTGCCGCGTAGGAAAAATAATCCGGAACTTAAGCTTGGCTCGTGCTAAAAAGGATATTACGAATTTGTTTTTTTTTTTTTTTTTGTTTTTAGAGAAACAAGATGCCAGAAAATTTGTTTAAATATTAATTATATCTTCCACAGTACAGTTTGCAGTCAACTATGCTTTCTTAAAATAGAGAGAAACAAAATAATATATTTCTCAATTACTACGCTTTCTCATAGTATTTGCTAATTTCAAATATACCTGCATCAAGAAATAGTTTTTTTTTTTTTAATTTAAATACAATATCAAACAAATTCCACCATGATGTCCCACTATAAACTCGAACGTTTGACCTTTAAAATCATGAAAAAAATATTTATCACTGCACCTCGAGATAGTAGAGTGCATCAATAAATAATTGATCACCTTGTACTACACGATTTAAGAAATCCAAAAAACGAGAGATAAGATTTTTCGAAAGTCCATGGTTATTTTTCAAATCACACACCAATAAGCAATCGCCATGAGCTCTCACTCTCAATATTCATTATAATCGGTATGTATAATAGTACAAAGGGATTTGTCACCTAGTGATATATATATATATATATATACACACAAAATGAAAATTAAATATCAAGAAGGAAAAAAAGTGACATAAAACCTAACCCCTCTATGTCTCTATCCATAGCTCAGAATCATTCGGTCTACTTAAATTTAAAAATAGAGATAGTATGTGTGTGGGGTATAACATAGCCGGCCAGAATGATATATAATTCAAAGACAAATAATAAAAGCTAATTTTGTACACAAGTATGGAGTTAGACATTTCATCAATTAGGCAGGCCCTCCACTCTGTCTAATTTTTATAGTTGAAAATCCAATCTTACTAAAATTTTCAAAACTTGTGTAAGATATAATCAAATTGATAAAGAATGCTACTATAGTGCATATGCCACTTTCATCAAAGTTGTTGGAGATGATGAACCTGCCAACCTAGCTAGGACTACTCTATCGCATAAGATCTTATATTTTATACTGTGTTAGAATTGAGCTTGAAAAACCATTTTAATTTGATTGTCAAAAATAATTCGCCATGAAACTATAAATAAACACCATCAAACTTTTTGTTTGAGGTAAAAAAAAAATAGCATTTAGCTTAAATTGAAGAAAAAAACACTTTTTTAGTATTTAGTTTAATAAATATGTTTTTCAAAAATCAACAAATCTCAACTGTCCCATATCATTAAAAGTTAGGATCGAAACTTCTTTTATTAAAGAGTCTTTACATATTAGTTTTCACTACTGAACCGTCACCGAGATGAGATTTATTGTATGTATATGAATCTTCAATGAAAGAAAAAGAATGCGAGTTGGAAGTGAAATGATTACATAGTTCCATAACAAACTAAATACAATATGAAAATGTGAGAATGAAGTAGGTAGCATAATGAAATATTGCAGGAGAAATGAAAACTATAGTGAAGAATATATGGTTAGTTAAGTTGAATAGTTGATGAGAAATTAATGAAAAAATAAAAGGGATGAGAGTGAGAGAGAAGTAAGGGTCATCTCTTAGGAATGGTGGGAGCCATTGCTATTTGCTATATGCCAAATTCAAGACTGTAATATATATATTGCCAGTCTCATTCGTCTATTTCTCGATAGCGATCACTCCCGCCAAAACCCACAGAGAGAGACACAGATTATGTATAGCTATTTCTATATTATGTATTCATTGATGGATGTACAAGTTAAATTAATATTATATCTTTTTTTTTTTTGAATATATATACTTTGGATTAAATTTGTCAATCTTAATCGTCATTTTTTAGAAGAAATAAAGAGTTTTATAAATAAACACGAACAATTCGTTGAATCTTTTCAATTGGCAATTCACAAATTTGTCAAACAAACAATTTCTTAAAAATCCCAATATCAGCTTTCTTTAAAAAAAATCTAATATTAGCGTGCTGCAAATGAAAAATATCAATCCTACATACTTCATGCAAATCCTTGGTCGAACAAAATCAATGCCAATCAATTTGTGTTCAAAACTAAATCTCAAACTAAAATATTATTAAGAATTTCAAAATTTTTAGTATAGTCAAGGAGTGGCTAATTTGTATATAAATTTGAGATTTTCATATATAAATTAATAATTCAAAAAAACTGAAAAAAAATTAACTAAGCCAAATTTAACATTCATGGGTATCCATTTTTTCCAAATAATCAGGGAACGTCTATTCTGTTCCTGCCAATAAATAAAGAGTTCAAAATGACCCTTTTATTGAAAAAAAAAGTTATGCACTCACATCAGGAATTTTGTGTATTATGTGGATTATAAATTATATGTGTACGATAGGATGAGTTAGTTGGGCATTTTTGAAGTCATTAAACGCATATCCAACTAAACATAATAATAAAAAATAATTGCTCAACCTAAATGCTTACCCTTCAAATTAATAAGTTAGGAGCTTAATTACAACCTCTTTATTTAATCTCACAAAACAAAATGATTAAGAGGAGGCACGTGGATGAGAATTAGTGGTGGGTCTATCCGCCACCACTATAATGTCGGTTTGCTGTCTTCCGGCGGCGGCGGGTTTGATGACGGTTGTGATGGCGGCGGGGGGTGGGAATTTTTATTTTTAGATTTTTTTTCTTTTATCTTTCCTAGGTTGGAGAAGAAAGAATAGGCGATTATATTCCAACCAATCATCAATATAAAACTAAGGAATACCACATTTAAGTACATAAGTACACTAACATATATCATTTTCTACCTGTCAATCACATAAATTTAGGGACCAACTTTTTTACACTAAAAAAGTGAAATTATATATTTTGACAAAAAAAAAATTAGTGCTGATCAAAATGAAAGTATCGGATTAAAAATAAATTTATTTAAATTAAAATGGAATGTGATTATGTCTCATAGATAAAAAATAGAATTTATATAAATCATGAGACTAGAGTAAATAATTTGGACCTGTAAAATAAAACTTTATTCTACTTGACCAAAATATAATTTACCTTTTTTTTCTTCTGTTAATACTAAATTTGGCAAAAGAAAACTTGGTAAATAAGGAGAGAGTTCTTAAAGCTGCTTATTTTTGGGAATTTCCCCGTACAAAAGTAGCGGTGTGCATGACATGAAAACAAGACATGATACCCTCATGCATCACTTCTTATTTCATTTTTAAAAATATTAATCCTTATTCATTAATTTTTATAATTTAGATTACTACAAATTCAGCATAGGATCAATTCAACCAAAGAGTGTATAATAATTTTTAGAAAATAGAATAGCAAACTTAAAAAAGCAAGAAAACCAATCTAATAACAATGCGTTTTCATTAAAAATCTGGAAGCAACAAACCATGTCTATAAATCAAGTCAAACGGATCAAAATGCTTGAATCTAATTTATTCAACTTAATTGGAGTTCTGATCATCCCCATACAAATTAAAATAAGGCGGATTAAGAGCAAACTCGGATGTTCACGCCAAATCAGGCGAAACGAACAACAAAAGTAATTTCTAAAATAAAACTAACTCTGTACTATTTTAGGACAAACGCAGATTAATTAGTACAATTACTCCGTAAGGTATTTAGTAATTAATAATTTAAAACTGCAGTTCAAAATTACTACAAGGCACGAAAGAACACGTACCTCCAAACTAAGATCAATGGAATCGATTCAAGCATAATTTGTTGTTTAATTATTTTGATCTGCGCTCTAAACTGAAAAACCTAAATAGGATCATAGGCATAACTCGTTACTGATCATGCTACACTTTAGTAAAAAAATTACCCCATTTTATTCGAACAACTTTAAAGATGTATAGATCCCCGTCCTTGACTGTCCACCCCGTGAGTGTTTACTAGTAAAATTGCATTTTTTTTTTGTCTCAATAATCTACTTCTGTCGTATTTTGATGTTGTTCATCACATTGTTAATAATATTTTGCACATTTAGTTTAAATAACTTGTATATATGGTCCCAATTATGTAACAAATAACTAGATACACCACATATAAAATAGCAATTAACACGAGTGACAGTGACTAAAAGTTGAAAAAAATCAATAATAGTATGACAAAAAATACATGTGACTAAAAGTACAACGATTGAGACTAAGATAAAATGAAATTATGTCATACGGAGTTAAATTTAAAATGCAATTCACTCGATATTGATATATAGTGTAGTTTGAAAGAGGGAATCTGATGAGTGAGCACATTGAAAAGTAAGTGTGTAAGATCTATTCAAGTGAAGGGTCGGTGTTGCTTTGTCCCACAAACCCAGCCTTCATATATAAAGACTGTAAATGTGAGATAGAACCCTATGCAAAACATTGCTATTTTCTACCCCTCATTCATTCTACTTTTTCAGAAAATATATATTTTCCTCCCTCCCACTAAACGCCAATTTTATTTAACTTTTTTTCGCATGAAAAAAATAACACCATCCCCACCTTGCTTTTCTCTCATAATTGTGCCTTAATTAAGGTTAAACCTAATCTGTAAGCCTAATGTCAAATATCGCAGCATGTAAATATGACCAATCATACAAACTTTTAGTTCAAAGATTTGGCTAACAGAGAATCATGTGACGATAATATTTACTAGATCATTTAAGGTAAACTTTTTCGATGGTCCAAGTGTCAATTTATCTACATTTTTTTTCAAAAGTGTCATGATTATTGGAGCCGAAAACCCTACTCATGAATCTGAATGCATTTCTTTTTTTGTTTCATTACTCGTTCTCACTGGTCAATTTAAAGAATCGTTTTTCACCTATATATTCTAATTAAAAATGAAAGCAATATGTATGTTTATCAACTCAAAATATTAAATCCTTTCACTTAATTCGTTTAGAGTTGAATAAACAAAAAATTTTACAGGATCACTCATAATATGATTTTACAATAGATGAATTGGTGTGCGCTTTGGTGGGCAAGCCAGCGGTGCAAAACATTGAAGAAGCAAAAAAGATGAATCAATGTACTTGCACGGGCTTTCCAAATTTGAATGGGGTACCCTAATTATAAACACACACACACACACACACACATATATATAGATATATATATATATATATATATTCATGTAATATATATTTCATAAAGAAAGGAAAAGGTAAGATGATGTAAATTCATGATGAAACTGAATATTGATTAGATATATGAGAATGATAATGATTTAAGGAGGAGCCTCTCTCCCAAACTGGCCTGGTAACAAAAAGAAAGAAAAGCACAAGTGATTGCATATGAATGATTTCAGGTTCACAGATGGTAGGGCAAAGCATTAGAGAGAGCATTAAAGTGGTGGAGATAGATATGCTATCATTTTATTTAGCCTCCCAAGCTTCCCCACGCACCTTAATCAAACATTTATTGCTGCCTAATTGTTCTTTCGCAATCATACTTGTGATATTTCTATCAATTCATCTCATGAATATCCTTGTGTATTCCATGTTGATCAACCTATTTGTAATAAAAATATGCACAAGTATCTATTTTATCGATGCACACCTGATAGAACACATTATAAGTAATGATTGAATTTAAGGAAACAAATCTTTTCACTTGCATTTTATTTGTAAAAGGGTTTCACATTGTTTTATAAGGAATTGATTGAATAGGAACCAAACAAACTAGTGATTTTGATGATCTCTGCGGTTTCATTTATGTTTATCTTTTGAAAGTATTTTGATTGAATTAAAAATATTTCACAAAAACTAGATATTGAGTTCACCAAAGTATTCTTGGAGTTTGAGTATATGAGGAAATGGGTTCCCCTGCTCCACAAAATGCACAATAGGAGAAGTTGTGCATTCCATCACCACACATCATACTTTGCATCTTTATTTATTTATTTTATTTTGGAAGCCTGTGATCTACACATCATCCCCAGCTATGCAATTTTGCAGAACAGGGGATTCAAATAGCGTCCAATTTCAATAATTAATTTTGATGGTTTGAGATTTGTTTTGTCTTTTACGTATTTAAGAAAGTGTAAATATCTTATGAAATATGCGTCAATTACTTTTCCCACTAAAATATTAATTTAAGGATAGTAATGTAATTTACACATTTTATTATTGCAATATACTACTACATAAATAATTTAATTGAAGCAAGCAAAATTACATTATATACATATGAATACACGTACCATTCATGGTGTTTTTTTAAATATATTTCCATTGGACTATAAAAGCATTTCAACAAAACTAAACATCAGAAAAAACGTTCACTTTATTCAAGTACAAGTGAAACGCTTTTTTTTTTTTATAAAAATAATTAATTAATTAGTGAATTCTTGATTTTAATGTTTATAGTTCAAACCAAATATTGTTTGTAATCGGGATCAGTTAGATATTCAAAATCAACTTTTAGTTCTTAGACATGGATTAATCACTAATAATTATTTCCTTATGCTTGTTGAAGTAACTATTTGAGAAGCATAAGGTGTGCAACATGATTATGGTGCAAGAAAGGTTAGTGCAAGAGTGGAGCTTGGTGAGGCCCAAGTTCCCAAGATTAGATTGATGTCTACATGTTATGAGGTGGGGGCTTATTGCTTAAAGCTACCTACCTACTTACTGTATGTATATGTATGTATATGCCTTCTTTTTAATAAA
Source organism: Ocimum tenuiflorum (assembly GCA_001278415.1). Lineage (NCBI taxonomy): Eukaryota > Viridiplantae > Streptophyta > Magnoliopsida > Lamiales > Lamiaceae > Ocimum > Ocimum tenuiflorum. Next base: position 7,427 of record AYJT01092600.1, on the reverse strand, counting down.
AATAGTCAATATATCATCATGCCAATTAGCGCGTCCCTTCAACAAATACCGACATTCCAAGTGTCCACCATCTTGGGATTACAACACGTGGACCTTTTTTTTTAATTAATTAGTAATATTAATAAGAAATTCAAAACATAAACCAACATTATCCTTGTTTAACTTTAACATTCAAATATATCTTTCGTTCTATTAGATTACGATCGAGAAGTTGGAGCGTAAGTAGCTCAATCATTATGTTGTTAATTAACTATTGAAAAAATAAACCAACATCTTTAAAAGTTAATTTTTGGAAAAAATAATAATAGAGGAATATACTGGAGTGTGTGAAAGTATTTACATCCTCACTTTATTTTTGTTAGTACTCCTTGTGAACTCAATTCCGAAAGGAGGAGTGAGGTAAGAAAAGTTACCAAAATATAAATGAACGTGTAAAGCGTGAAGGGGAAAGTACGTATGTAAATGATCGACCAAATAAAGATAGAAAAGATAATATTTCCCCAAACTTTTTAGCTTTTAATTGTTTCCTAACACAAAGCTTGGCTTTAGAGGTTTGAATTAATAAAAAGTATTTATGTCCCAGTAGTTTTTTACCATTAACATGGAGCTTAATTATGCGTAAAAATAATAATACTCAATTCTTATAATCTCTGTTTATTGAGTGGAAAGAAATTCGTCTAATAACTAACCTTAAATATCCATGCAATATCCAATCTCAATAAATAAATACATATATCATGGAAATATTGTTGCTATACGCTCAAAATACAGCCGCGTGAGTCATGACACTACCCGTTTCGACTGATTTATATATACAATATATTTTATTTTATAACATAAATATTGTATATAAATGAAAAGGGTACAACATTTGATCCCACTCTCTCCTCTCCCAACTTAAAAAGGAATATATCTATAAATTTTTAGTTTATATTAGATGACAACAATTAACACCCGATGCGATTAGTACATTGTGTTATTGCTTTATATACAATTTAGTAGAGATAAATAAAAAAAGAATTTAATTTTTGCTAATTCATCTATTTTAGTTTGAAATTATGTAGCACAATCCTACATAATAGAAAATTTTCAGCAGTCAAAGTGAAAACACTTAACGTATTATTATATTAATGAGTTTAACAAACAAAGGGACATGACGCAAGAATTTACATATGAGGTGATTATTAATTAAGCAGGAAAACACACTTTCGGAAAAGCAAATCTTGATTGTTTGTTAAATCTATCCAGTAAGTGCGTGTTATAACTTCTTTGTTGTTTGTGCATTACCTTGTCAAAACAACATATCACAAATACTTTTCATCCCATAAAACGGCTCCACCAATAAATAATTTCTTTTCAAAAAAAATTCCATGTTACGCTCCTCTTCGACTTTTACACTAAATTAAGTTGGACCTTACACTAAGATTGGGCGAAATAATGATTAACATCAAAGAAAGTTGGTCCAATTTTTCACTACAAAAATTAATAGTTTCTTTATTTTCCACTAGTAGAAACATAAATATAGATGAAACAGTGAATAATGCAACAAGTACAAGTCCACATCAAATTATCGACATGTATATATAGAATTCCCTCATGTTAAATATGATTTTAATTTTTCTCTATCAAAATACGTGTATTATGGTCTCATAACTCCATCACAGTTGAACTTTAATTCAATTCTGTAGACCCTCATATCTTGAATAATAATTAATCAAATTTTGTTTTTTATAACTTTCAATCATATCATAGACTCTAAGCAGTAACACTTAATCGTCATTATGTCCTTTTGGAATGCTGCATTTACAGTTGCACCTCATATAAGTATAAAATAGAAACCAAGTGAATATTATATTATTCATACGCGTGAAGATACCAAACATCCGAGAAGAGTATAATTTTCACTTGCATTCTGTTTCGTCTCATACGTATATGTTCAAAAACTTCTTTTTCCTTTTATTTGGAATTACACGGTGGACTCAGACGTATCCCCATAATTTTGGTGCATAATTATTTTGTCTCTGATAATTTTCGAAAATTTTTCATCGAGATCATCAATTCGAAAGCTCGAGGAATTTTTTAAAAATGAGAGGAAGTTCATTTTTTTCTTTTGCATATTCAGAGTTCATAAAATATTTTGAAAAAACAACTTGATTCAAAAAAAATTGATAAAGGTCAGACTATAGATTGATATTAACCCTAAAATATAATGCTAAATCTCGTTTCTACCCACTTTCTCCTTTCATTTATTTCAACCTTGTTTGCTTTATTATATAGATATATTTAAGTTAATTATAACATGCAATGCATCGTTGTAAAAGGAGGGAAAAAGAAACCCTAATCCCACATTAAAGACAAGAAGCAAATAAAGAAAGACCCCACGTGTGGGGAATGAAAATCGGGGCTTATTTAGTTTTTATTTGTTTTAATATGTAAATCCAAATTCCTAATGTTTAGCTTTATGTGAACGTATGTGCTTGGGATACCTACCATAGTCATGGTGTGGTGGCCCATCATTGGGACATTAGAGTTAACTTTTCAAGGTCATAAATTTAATCAACTTAATTGTATAAATCATTTTCACTTCATCTCCATCGCTTTCTAGTCTCATCTTTTTCTTCTTTTGTTTTTTTTTCCCTGCAAACTACGCTCTCCTAAAAGCTGGTTTTTTAGAATCCTATGCCTCCATTCATGCTTCCTTTATTTGGTCTTGGCCCTTTAAATATCCCTACCATATTCATACTATATCATGCATTCTTTCTTTCAATATAATTATTTTCTAGTGTAAAGTATTTCATTTATAATATTTGGAAGGTTCCAGACTAACAAACATTTCAATAATTTTTCTTGGTACATTTTTTATAAATACTCCTTCTTTCCTCTTGTGAATAGCTGATCTTCCGAATGAAAGAGAACTGTGAGGTGGTTATTTATGTAATAATAATATATGCATAATTAGTCAGAATATATGTAAATGTGTGTGTATGTGTGTCTGTAATTTTTTGAATTATAAGACGATTTTGTAATAGATCCTTCTGCTGTTAGATGTCCCTTTTGCGTGTCATTTTCGAGTAGTATATGTGGCGTTAAACATAATTATTTTCTATTAAGCAGTTTGAAATTTTAAAGTTAGAGATAAGAATGGTGCTTCAATGTGAAAATATATTCTGCATAACTAAATAAGCTGATCAGTCAAACTTGCAGTGCCTAATTGATGACAATATATTTGTGTGGCATTTAATTTCTTAATTCCTTTCCCGCCAAAAACCGCACTTGAAACCAATATTCCAATTAATATGATTTAGAATCTTCTACTAAATGCATGTATCAGTCACGACAAGGAGAAAAGGAATAGTAACAAATATAAACCAACAGATACGAAGTTTGTGGAAAGATACATACACTTGCATTTATTTATTTGGACTTACGCTATTATTGGTTTGGATTTTAAAAGGTCAATTGCAAACTTTAGTAAATTTTCTACTAGTTTAGCAATTATAACACATGCTTGAATTTTATTTATAACACATTTTTTTTTAACAACAATTGCAATTATAATACAATTTTTTTCTAATTAATGTGTCCGGAATTTCGTCCAAGTGCAGAGGAAATGATAAAAAAAGCCAAGCTGATTTAGGATAATTGATCAAAATAAAGTAATCAGGCTATAAGAAATTAGTGTTATAAGTGCAAAGACTAAAAAATGTGTTATAGTTATTAAAACTAAACAAATGAGTTAAAATTGCCCTAAAAATTACAATTATAAAACTAGTAAAGATTTGATTCATAATCAACCCTTATTAAAATGACAAACGGTTGTCCATTTGATTACCTTATCGTCTCATTTGCTGGATTGGAAACCCTAGCCGAAGTAAAGAAAATAATTTTTTTTAAGAAAAAACTTGAAATAATGCAAATTTAGTTTCTTTCTTTTTCTTTTTCTTTTTTTTCCTATAAAGAAGAGATAACTTCTTTTGCAGCACTACATTCATGGAGTTTGTATTTGCTACAATAAACTGTCGTTTTTATGGTACAAATTGGTATGGGTGGAATGGCTTGAATATTCTGATTATTCAATTTTTCGATCTAAATTGAAGTAAATGATGCCGACAAGAACTTAATATAGAAAAAACAAAATAAAACTAATTATAATATATGCATTTTTCAAAGATTGAGCAGCAAAGAGTTTGAGATGACTGAATATGCTTTGATGCAAAAATTAAAATGGTATATATATAGAAAAAACAAAATAAAACTAATTATAATATATGCATTTTTCAAAGATTGAGCAGCAAAGAGTTTGAGATGACTGAATATGCTTTGATGCAAAAATCAAAATGGTATATATATAGTTGAAGTACATGCATGTTTCAATAAAGATATGCAGTTAGATAAGAAGTAACACCCTATTTGTTGTCCGAAATTCCAAGTGGCCTTGGCTTTTCTGGTTCTCAACAAATTGTATGAAAAGAATCGGATCCAACTTTGAGCGGGTACGGTGTGGTCCATCTGCAACAGCCTTTCTGACAAAGATTGGACATTTCTGATTGGCAAATTCTAATCTTCATGGCCCAACTACCCAAACCTCCCCACAGTATAAAAATCATCTACATTAGACCAGAGGTTCAGGCTATAGTGGGAAGATTAGGACATATTTATTACATCGTTCGGATTATTGACATGTGCACAAATTAATGAATATTATTTACATTTTTAATAAGGAAAATTTTTATCATAATGAATCATCCTTATTTAATACATTTTTAAAGAATTCGTATAGTGTAATAAAATATGCAAGGTAGAAGCATATGCGCAGTGTGTGACAATATTTAATTGCACGGGATGGCATGAAGGACCAATTATCAACCAAAGCCCAATACGTTATTCTTAAGCCCAGAAGCTAAGTAGAGGAAAGAATATCTTCAATGCAAACGTAACTACGGCCAAAATGTATGTAGAAATCTTAAACATCAAACAGTCTATATCCTTGTTTCATTAACAGGGAACGGTGCATATATTTACTTTGATACATTTATTAAGAGTAATGTATTGGGCAAGAAACAAAACTAGTATGCACCAAATGAAGCATAACAGTGTATTCTTATTGTTTGCTGTTTACATTTACATGTATATTTTCATGAATACTTTCAACCACATCCTAATTTTATTGGCGAGAGTTCAAACATCGACAGCCATACAAACTTCAACCAATGTTAGAATAGTAATTTGATCGTTTCATTTCTTTTACCGTTTATATACATGCATCATTAAATAATTTAAATTAGTATACGCACTTCGTTATTTTATAATATATCACTACGAAAAAATCGCCAAATAGCGACGGAATGAAATTTGGGTCGTTGTTAGACCACGGATTTGTAAATTTCATTTAGTGGCGGACAATTCCATCACTAAATATTCCCATCACTACACCTAATTTTTTATTGTTTTTATAAATATTTGTACTTTAGCGACTAAAATTTCCGGCTTTAAATATTTCCGTCGCTACACCTAATTTTTATTTATTTTTAAATATTTTTACTTTAGAGATAGAAAATGCCGTCGCTAATGTTTTTTTTAATTTTTTCTATTTTTTAAAATATTTTTTTTAAATTTTAACTTTTAAACATGGTTATTTACTTTCATTATATATTTCAATTAAAATAATTGAATATTTTAATTTTTTTAAAAATAAATTTTATGTTTAAACATTAAATAAGTGTTTATATGTAGAAATGAATTTATATATATAATTTTTGTTATTATAATAATAAATAAAAAATATTATAGTTTTATGTATATATATAAGAATAACTAACTTATTCCAAAGATATGTAATAACACAGCCGTAGGAAGCTTGAATTCTTTGCTGGAGGTCGAGAGTTCAAGTACCATTAGGTGCGGTAGATGGAAGACTGGTTCAATAGCTTCAATGTTGAAAAAAAAGAAAAACAGATCCGGTTCCATAAAATATCATTATAATAAATTGTAAGAAATTGCCATGATCGATTTTTTTTAATTTTCATAAATTTTTTTAATATTTTTAGCGGCGGAATTTTCCGCCTCTAATCCGTCACTAAACATTAGAGACAGAAAAAAAAAAAAGTTAGTCGCTAAAATTTAGCGATGCTTTAATATCTAAGGACGTTTTCCGTCGCTAATCTTAATTAGCAATGGAAATTTGATTGTTATTTTCTTGTACACAATAATTATTGTGATTTGCGATTTTTATAGTGTATATTTCCTTCTACACAATAATTCTAAAATTACTTTCTATCTTCTCTAAAATTGCTCATAAGTTTATTTAAGCCACTCAATTTAACTCATTTATTCACCTATCATATATTAATTATAGATAATTCTATGATACATCAAACGAAATTCTAATCACATATATTTACATGATGAAAATTACACAAAATAAAAAATAGTGATTTTATCTCCATGCATTTACATTAATGTATGTATATAATAATGTAATATAATGTGTACAGTCATGTAATAATATATTCATAGTTTGAAGAATCCGAATCAATAGAGATGAATTTGGAACATCAGCGTTCCCCCGAGATCAGATTATTCATTTGGAAATGCACGAGGCGAATTCTTCCAGGTCTTGAGAAATCTGAAAGTTGATGCCGTCTGTCCGATTTTCACTCGAACAACATACAACATAATTTCATTTTCGCTATAAATATAAGTATGTGATTGTAACACAAAATATATATGTTAATTAAAAGGACACAAAAATATGAATATCGCCAAGTAATGCATGGCATCACAAAATATGAATGCTTTCAAATTTAGTTTGACAATCAAAGAAAGAAACTCCAGATCTTTGTTCCTGAATAGTATTAATTAAAGTGTTCTTGTGCTCGCTCAGTTGCTTTATCGTTTTACAATCCTTGAGGATTCAATAATTTGTTTGTATAATGATTTGTACTCACAAACCCCATACATATACTGGAGTGTGAACATCACATTGACATAGGTGCATCAATTTTATTCCTACCAATCGCATAACTTAATTCAACACTTTGCTCTATAACAAAATCAGATAGCGATGCTCAAATTTTAAAGTGTTAATTACATAAATACCCAACACAACCATATTAAAAAAGAAAAAGAATTGAGAAATTAAATCAAAAGCCTTTAGGGCCAGTTTCCTTCAAGACCGCAGGCTTGTCAGCCATGGCCAAACAGTACTTGGCGATCTCCCTAAATTTGGGCACACTCCTCAAATCAACCTTGGTTCCATCCTTCAACGTAATGATAACATCACCCCACTCACCAATAAACCTTGGCACAACCTGAACGTCGGTAATAACATCGTACGAAAAGTCGCTTCTGTCCTCGCCGGTGAGCCCCGATATCACCGTCACCCTCAGGTTGGTGAACCTGTACCTGAGGTAGAATGCTCGGAAAAC
>AYJT01092570.1:0-32419 GCA_001278415.1 Ocimum tenuiflorum | reverse complement strand
AAATTTTGAGTTTAAGGTGGAACACTTGATCGTGTAAAGATTTGCTTGCAGTTGTACTTGATTTACGGAGTATGAGAAGTTACGTCCAATACATATGGAAGTCCCACCCACCCTTTAAGTCAAAGCCTATCTTTCTCATAAATGATTAATTACTAATTGTCGTAGCATGTTTCTTTTTTTTACATGGGGGACTAGAATGTTTAGGCAAATTTTGGAGTCGTTTCTGTCGAAAGCGGGGGACCAGATAGCAGAGTATGCACACAATGTGTTGAAAAGTAAAAATGACTTTGAAACCCTGCAGTCTAATTTGAAGTCATTAACTTCTAAGGCAACTGATGTCGAGGAGAGAATCAAGAATGCAGAGGTATCAGGTCAGAAGAAACGGAAAAGAGAAGTTGAGGATTGGTTGAGACAAGTGAAGTCCATTGAAGCTGAAGTTATTGAGTTGGAGACTCGAGTAGAATCAGCAGGATTTGTTCGCAAGTTCTTAGGTGGAGGAAAAGCAACGCGAATGAATGAAGAAGTTGGTAAGCTTGTTGAGCAGAGTCTACAGTTTGGCGAACTTCTAACTGATGTTTCTGGAACCAGGGGGGAGACATTATTGACTGCTAGGATGGTTGGTGGAGCATTTTGTGAAAATTTGGTCACTTCTGCAGACTCAAAGAGTATCGAGCATTGGGATTCATGGTATGGGTGGTGTGGGCAAAACGACGCTGGCAAAGAACATTAACAACCGGCTCCGAGAAAAATCCGCAGGAGGTGTGTTTTGGGTTACAGTGTGTCAAGAATTCAGTGTAAAGAATCTGCAGGACAAAATAGCTCGTTATCTGAATATAGAACTTTTGGATGAGGAGGATGAAGACATTAGAGCTGCACGATTGTATGGAGTTTTATCGAAGCAGAAGAATTCTGTACTAATATTAGATGATGTGTGGGAATGCATTGATATGGCAAAGCTGGGATATACCTTGTCTGGGGAGTGCTGTAGGCTGATTTTAACGACTCGTTTATTAAAAGTGTGCCATCAAATGTGTTGCCAAGAGATAGTTGCAGGGCAGAAACTAAAAGAGGATGAGGCTTGGAACTTATTCAATGAAACACTCACTTGGAGGGAAAGGGCAAAACTAGGTCCTCAAGTAGAAGAAATCGCGAAATCTGTAGCAAAAGTGTGTGATGGTCTGCCCCTAGGAATTGTTACCCTGGGTGGAAGCATGAGAGGCGAGATGAACATCTACACATGGAGAAATGCTTTAGCAGAACTGAAGGAATTTGTTAGGGGGCACGATTGCATGGGAGAAGATGTTTTTGAGGTATTGAAGTATAGTTTTGAACGGTTGAAAACTAACCACCAGCGTCGAGGTAATAGATTCAATTTGTTTCAGCTTTGTTTCTTGAATTGTTCGTTATACCCTGAAGACCAAGAGATACATAGACACCAATTGATAAGAAGATTCATTTCAAATGGGTTGATGGATAAAAGAGAGAGCAGGAGGGCACAAGTTGACCTAGGCCATTACATATTGGATAAATTAGTGAATGTTTCCTTGTTGGAAAGCTGTGTTGATTATTGTGGTTATGAGTGTGTGAAGATGCATGATCTTGTAAGAGGAATGTCATTGAGAATCGGACGAGGCAAGTATATGGTAAGAGCTGGGGAGAAGTCTTTGAAGGAAATCCCGTAGGAGTGGAGAAAGCATGTCGAGAAGGTGTCTTTAATGAATAATGGCATAACCAGAATTCCAAATGGAATATCCCCCATGTGTCCTAATCTGTCAACCTTGCTCTTACAAGGTAATCCTTTAGAGGTAATCCCGAATCCATTTTTCTCTAATATGCGTAGCCTAAGCACTCTTGATTTATGCAACATTCATATCGCGATTCTTCCAAACTCCATATCCGTCTTGAAGAGCCTCAAGGCGCTGCTCCTTGAGGGGCGTGGCATGCTCGAATACGTGCCTGATTTGGGGAATCTGAAAGCATTGAAGGAGTTGAACCTCTCAGGTATATCAATCAACAAAGTGCCTCAAGGGGTTGAGGAATTACTCAATCTCAAATTCCTCTCAATAGATGCACCTCTACTAGAGATGCTACCTAGAGGGTTGCTGCTCAAACTTGGACAACTTCAATACGTGAAATTTCCATTTCATGTACAAGTAGTGATGGAAGAAGTTGAGAATCTTAGAGAGCTGGAGGAGTTCTGGGCAACTGTCAAAGATGTGTGTGATTTTAATCGTTTTATAAGAAGCAGGCGAAGTCGGGTGCATGACACTCTCTACAATATACAGGTTGGATGTACTTATGTAGAAGACTTTAGGTATCATTACAAACAGTTGGTCCTGTTCAAATACAACCTTAAAAATCAGAAAGTATTAGGACATGACATTGAGGGCCTCACAATTAGCAATTGTGAGGGTGTGAGCAACTACTTATTAGATATTTTTACACCATCATCCAATCCAAGATCCCTCAAGAGACTGAGAATTGAAAAATGTGGAGGAATTGAGTACATCTGGTCAAGTGAAGGATCACCATCTCACATTTTGAGTCTCGAGTATATTGTGCTGGTTGAATTGGAGGACTTGAAGGGGGTGATGGAGAAATGGGACACAGGAGCATCAGCATAAGGTGTGTTTTCCTCTCTTACATTGCTACATATTGAAAATTGCAGCAAGATGAGGAAGTTAGGGCTGCCAGTATCGGGTTTTCCGAAGCTTGAAGTGATTACAATCAAGTCGTGTGGAGAAACAGAAACGATATTTGAAGATGAAGGGCGACGGTCTGTCACCCTACCCGAACTAAAAGAGTTAAACTTGCGTCGTCTGTTGAAACTGAAGAGCATCTGCAAGGTGACATTGATTTGCAAGTCCATAAAGGAAATGGGGATTGAAGAGTGCCCAAGATTGATGAAGAAGCTGGCTCTGCTTCTTGCATAGGATACTCATACACCACCCGCACTTAAAAGTATAAGGGTGGAGAGAGAATGGTGGGAATCATTGGAGTGGGATAATCCCAACCACCACCACCTCCTCCAACCCTTCCTCAACTTATTCTGAAGTTTGTCATTCGTGTTGAGATAAGTTGGCATTCCTCACCTCTAAGCAGGTGAGAGACTAGTGTTCGAGTAATCCCCCCACTCAAAAAAAAGGAAAACTTATTCTGAAGTTTGGATCTTTACTGTGCCAAAAAGACAAAGCAGAGTGTGTTGGGCACATCAACACCACTCATTCACTTTTTTTTTTTTGTCTTTTATTTTATTTTTTGTGTTTCAATGGTGAGATTTGATGTTTCTGAATCTATTTCTGATGAGAGATATATAGCTGAAATTAAGTTTCATCTGTCTCTTTCTCTCTTCTCCTCCTCTTTTGGAATGATTTTTGAAGGACAATTTCTCTACTTTCTCATGGATTGCTAAAGTTTTTGTCTAGTCAAGGAATTCTATCGATTGTTTTTTTTTATATTCGAGTCGTGCGAATTAACATCTTGAATGTTAAATAATTGTGAGTTTATATCGAGAATTAACATCTTCAAACCGTGGCTACATTTGTTGATTTGATTTATCATCCAAGTAAGATTGATTATATGAGGGCCGGCCCCGGGCTGTTTTCGGATCCTATGCGAATCTAAAATGCCAATTTTCAATGATAGTATGTATCATCACACAATTTATATTATGTATGTATTTGTTCATCAAATTCATTGAACTCTTATGTTCATAACTCACTATTCATACGAGTCCAAAACAACAAAAGATCCTAAAAAAAATCCGAAACTCATAAAAAGTTTATCCTAATCAAACTTCAACTAAAACATATGCTTCTTCTCTTCCTTCATATGTCAAACACGGAATTCTTACTTTGTTGTATTGAAATTCTTTCTCAATTGTGCAATATACCCTTCTATAACAAAAAAAAAACATTATTTAAGGATACATATTATAGAAATTTAGAAAACAAATCCACTGATAATAAGTTTTTTCAAAATTTATCTTATGTGGAAATCAACTTCTTTTTGTATATAAAATGAGAAATTAATCTTCTATTCTATATAGATTGTACAATAATATTTAGAGTTGAGATATTAGTAAATACTATATTCTCATTTAAAGTTTTTAATATGGCTAATGGGTTGAATATTTAGGAGGTAAGATATTTGAGAATGTTATAATTAGTATAGTATGATTAGTTTTTTTTATTATTATTATTAATATGTATGTGTATACACACATTTTTATATAAAAATGGTGTTCCTAAATTTTTGGAATCCTGGTGCGCCACACCTGTCGCACGGCCTTGGGCTGACTTTGAATGTATATGTTGGATGTTGAGTATAGTGATTATAACTTGAAAAGTTTTTTAGACCGATTTGATATTATGCCAAGTAAATAATATATGAATTTGAAATAGTTTAGAGATGCTCGGGTTTGTGAATCTAATTATCAAAGAGTTCAAAATCTATATTTCGGTGTAATCGGTTATGAACTCATATTTCTGTACATATAATGTTTTGCCGACTAGATTCTAATCAATATTTGAGTTTATTTACCGGTTTTCGTGGATTTACAAGAACAGATCCAAAACAATTTGACTGCTTTAATTTTAGTTTTTTTATTTTTAAAAATTAATTTAATATCATTTTTCTGTAAAAGTTTACTGTAATTTGTTTGCAAGCTATTTTTGAATTGATTTTTTTTTTTTGAGGAAATATTTTTGAATTGATTTCGACAACCACTATAATTGGAATTGTAAATAGAATTTTACAGTTTAATTTTCAACCATGAAAAGTTACCACCGCCATTTTTTACAGTTGGCATTTCTCATTTGTATCTCCATCCATCCTCGTTCCCCCAAATCAAAAAGGAAATATTCAACTACAAAAAGTTTTTATCCATAAAATATAGGGCAAAAATATGAATCACACCGAATTAAAAGGTGTCACATGTCAAAATATCGGAAATCTAAACCCGCACAGAATTCCATCACCCCTGGCAGCAGCTGATCTTCACATCACATTGCATTAGATTTGAAGCTGCATATTTCATTTGATGAATGATGAAGTATAGCCACTCCTCCGTAAATTGATCACATGACACTCGCTCCTCTAAATTGAATCGAATTCGACAAATGTCAAACCCTAATATAACCCTCTCGATTGCTTCAGCGCAGAACATAACGGATCCTCCCGTGCGGACAAAAATCGTCACGATTTCTGAATGGCACAATTCCCAAAGCGAGGGATGCAACAGTTTCTGGCGCGAGGCAGCCCTGGTTGTACCATCAGCATTGTTGGTGTTGTACCTAGGGCTCCAGGCAAGGCGCAATGTGAATAAGCTCCGCCACCGAAAGTCGTACGTCATGATTGCGTACTATGCGCTCCTCTGGTTGTCAGCTCTTCTCAATTTGGCGTGGGCTCTTCTCCAGGTGCAATTTGGCCTCTAATTCTTGGATTTTTTGGGGTCTATTTATTTGTAAAATATGAAATTGAGCTAGTTTTCGGTTAGTTTCATCGTGGATGTTATGCGATTTTGGGACTTCTCAATATCTTAAGTGTTTGGTTTTGTTGATTATACTCTGTTTTCGATATCAATATTTGTTCATTTGATGGGTTGGTGTTTGTTAGGTTTTTTTGTGACGGCAGCCTGCAGCTTTATTATAAAATGTTTGATGTATAAATTAAAGAAAGGCGGAATCTTAAATATGATTTATTTGTTGCATGGCCCTTTTTAATTATCTTTAGTTTGGGAGTGTTTATGCATGTCTTGATACTGTCTAACTTTGTAATCCTCAGTGTGATTTCTTTTGATTATATGATCATTTATAGCGTAATATAGGAATAGCGTTTTTGCATGAAAAACAAATAGGATTTGCTTGGTTCTGGATGGTTGAATATTACCAGCCTTCATTTGTAGCACAGCTATTTCTTGCTCGGTTTTAAGTTCTTGCCTTGCTATTTTGTGGACTTTGACGATGAGATAGTGTTTCTTTGATGTTAAATCTTGTTCCCTAAAATTGTTTCTATGATGTCTCAGTGCATTAACCCTTATTCCATTTTCGTTTTCATTCTTATTGATTTTCGTTGATAAATCAGGGATGGCAATGTGTACCTGAGAAGGCTACTCCTTGGAACCTCTTGTCTTTATTCACAGAATGTGGAATGCTATCTTTAGAAATTAGCATAGTGGCATTTTTGCTTCAGGAGAACTATGCCAGTGGATTGGAAGCGCTAGCACACACTTTCCTAGTTTCGGGTTCCTTTGTTACTGTTGATATGCTTATCCAGGTAACAAATGTCTCACTCTATGAATTATGTTCATCATAACAAAACATATGAGGGAGAAATGATTAAAATAACCACTACTGTCATTGTGAGGTCTGTGAGGACAAGCTCAAGGAAGGATACAATAGATATTACCGATGAAGTCACAGAAAGATACCACGGGCAACAATGAGAAAGCCATATACATTTCACATCTTAATAGAAATTGACATATTGGGTTTTTTTCCCTCTTTCTCCAAACCAGATTCAACAAAATACGATTCATTTTTCATAAACAAAAAACTCCGCTTCTACATGACTAAATTTTAGAAGAACTATTCATAGAAGTATGTTGAGTTCCCCTTTTTACTCAAAGGTAGGTGATGACTCTTTTCTGCAGGCCATCTTTGTATTTGGAATCGGGGTTCCCCTATTCAATAATGCTGATACTGCACATTGGGGGAAGTGGACATTATTGTTTATCCATACTTTGGTCCTGACTGCAGTCTATTGCTACATACTATTTGTTCACTACTCAAAGTGGAGGGACAAGTTGCCTCGTGAGTTCTACGTTCTCTCATATTGAAATCTTCTGTTTCAATTAAGAACATGGACTAACTTGCTTGTGACATAAAATGCAGCGAGGCCATCATTTTACAACTATGTGGTCGCCATGTTTGTAGTAAATGTTTTGGGACTGTTAGCTAGTGGACTGGCTGGAATTGGCTTTGGCGTTGGATTTTGGTATGTATCTTCTTCCCAGTAATTGATGAGGCTCTTAATCTGGCACGAGGATTCTTTCTGATTAAGCTCATGGTAATTGTTTTGTCCAGGTTGTACAATCTTGTAGTTATCTGCCGTCACTCTCTTTATCTTCCTTTCCTATACGTAACTTTCCTGGCTGACTTTTTCCAGGTAATTGCCGTTTTATACGTAGTCAGAAGTAGAGAGCATTACACGATTAGAGTTTGGTTTGAATTTATTTAATATATGCAGGAGGAAGATTGGCTATTGGACAACGCGTATTATTCAGAGATGAAAGATGCTGGTTTTTTCGATACTGAGTGGGATTAGTCAAGGCATCAAGGCTTGTAAATAATTTCCAGTTGAATCTGCATCTTTTCGTTGCGGGTTACACGCAAACTAGACGCTGCAGTAGGCTGTAAATGACTGACGTTTATATGAATTGGGATGCCTCTCAGTGCCAAATGTGCTTGGTGCTTTAGTTATTCTGGTTTGATCTTGTACATTATATCAATTGTTCGGATGCTTGAAAGTACTGGTGTCCAGAATTAAATTTAACGAATCCGAGATTTGTGTCTTGTATAATGAAAAGGAAAATTAGACGTATGTAAATTGATTAAATTTATAGAATTTTGGCCGGAAGGACGAGGTTTCGCCCCATTACTATATGTTGAATCTATTTTTCCTTTTAAGATTGTTTTAACAATTCGAACCGTGCAGTATATATACAGAAGAGCACCCATGATGGCCCTAAATGAATATCAAAACTGCAAAGGAACTTCGAAGTTTTCGAGCATAAATTATGGATGTACACATGAATAATATAGAAGTCGATTCGACATCACTTCAGAAGCTAATGGGTATCCCAATGATGACCCAACATAGTCTACCCAAAAATATGATCTATAGTAATGTGAGATATCCTTCAATCCCAAATCTATTAATCAAAAAACAGACAGCAGCATAAATATGAAATACACCTTATCGTATGTACATAATGGACGACTTTGCCAACATGGCCAACAATTTATAGGAGTACCTCTTCATGAGAGTAGCAGGGATCACCCTCGTCCAGAACATACAAATCACATAAGTTGTTCGAAGGAGTACTCTCGATCCAAACCAATATAACAATCCGAAACCATGATTAATTTCATACCCTGAGGAACAAGAGGATTTCCAGTCAATATGGTGAGGCAGCAGCAGTAAAGGGAAGAGACAAAAGAAAATGCTGAAGTGGAGAACAATCTGTGGATCATTCATGAGTCAACAAATCTTGAATCTGTAATTCGTGCCAAAATCATATTCTAATGGTCCTATGATGTATGCTGTAGAGAGAAGATCTTACCTTGAAATCGTTCACATTTGATGGGATATCCATGTTTGTCACCAAGTGATCAGTGAAAGAAACTCTTTTAATAGCATAAAGTTGAGAGGATGAGGTATTTGCCAGGACCAACCACCAAGCTTCATCTTTAACCTGTTGCAGGACAGTATCAGCCTTCTTTCTTACTAAATGATTGACACCCAAAAGAAAACATGAGACTGACCTTTGGAAAGCGAGGAGTAAAAGCTCTCGCTGTTTTCTTATGCCTATTTGTCCTTTCCAATCTAACATTCAGACTAACACGAGGGTTCTCAGGAGAGGTGCGTTTCTGAACTTTAAATTGCACTTGAATTCTAGGAAAATGCTGCAGTTCCTGTGTACGATAACAAGTACCAGAGACATAGAAAGTATAATGTCAGGACCTTTTGGACAAAGAAGTGTTGACAACTACAACAAAAGAATCCATCAGGTGTCGCATTAATTTAAACAAATGATTTAAAAGATGAACTCCAGTTTGAATCTGAACAAAACTAAGACAAATAAATGACATAGTACTATAAACTAGGCAAAAAAAAAAATGACAATATTAAGTCAGTGAGCAATTTTCACCCATCACGAATATTCCTGAACCAGACTCGTACCCCCAATTGCTTAACACAAACAATGAATATATATACTTTATTCAATATACAATACAACTATATGACGGCGAATCTGAGTTTGCCTTCTACAAGTAGAGAGTCATTGATACTATGAAACCAAAGCACACCATTTTGTTCGTGAAATGGATCCCCAGCTGTGAGAATTGAAGAGGACATATGTTTTTATAAAATCCTGCCATTTTCAAGCAATACCTTTGATAATGCAAAAAAGAAATGTTCCTCTCTCTGGGAAGGTGCAAATAGCATCAGCTCATCATATTATGCTATCATAATCAAATTGCTCGTGCATGCTAAAACTCTCACAATATCCTCAAAATCAAAAGTTCATATTTACCTTACCTTACACCCAAAAAATTAGCACATATTCAATAGACAAGATAATGTTTGGAACGCATTTTTTATATTGTACATATACATAGATAAGCAGGGAGATATAATTTCTTTAACAAACCTCATGTAACCTTAAGGCACTGGAACCTTTAGTGAGAAACTGCAAAGAGTCCATAGGAACATCTAATAACTGCGAGATATTCGATATTCCTCTCTGGTTCAATGTATTAACAAGATCATCCGTCATGCATGGAAGCATCCATAAGGAGGAATCTTGGTCATACCATAAAGCCTGAAATATAACAAAAATAAAACTCTATTCAAGGAAAAGCAATATTTGAGTAGAACAGCTTCAACATATTGTTATCCACACTTGCCTATTGTAGAACAAAAGTATGTAAAGAGAAACAATCAGGACAAGTAAAAAAACCGTATTCCGATTATGAATATATGGAATATTACTGTACGTTACCTGCATAACCATTTGTAGAAGATGCATACAAGTAATCGCACTAGAGAGCCATCCACTATTTGCACATAGATCTATCATTGCCTGTATTATACGGATACTCTGATCCAGCACTGATTTCAAATCTGTTATATAGTCCGTGATTGGCAGCTCAACTCGGGAAAAGTGTGCCTGCATCTCGATCGATACATGTTAGATGCTGATCCAATATATAATGTAAGTATGAGCAGAAGATATAAGTACATAACATAATTTCAGAAGTACAGCATGTTAGTGACGGTACATGAATTTGTTTAGTAAAAGAAACAAAGGTAGCGGGAACCTGGAAAAGAAGATTTGTCTTCACATGAGGGTCATCAAGAAGATTCTTGTCGACCATGTACCGAACCTTACTGGATAATTCTGCATTATGATTTTCCTACAGGAGCAAACAAATGCTCAATACTTACTACAATGAACTACAGGAAACAAACATCTATAGGTAGTATCAATGTAAAATAAATAGTCAGTCATCCTGCAGGTCGGTAAGTTTTAAAAAGTCGCATTGCTTTTTGCAGAAAATAGTTCACGTGTACCTAAATAGACTAATGCTAAGTTGTTCGGCATAGTGGATTCATAAGCCATCCAGTTCAAAAACATCCAGTTCAAAAACAACTCTCTCTAGAATAGTTGTTCGGCATAGTAGATTCATAAGCCATCCAGTTCAAAAACAACTCTCTCTAGAATAAAAGTCCAGATGAGTAAACTAAGAACACAAACAGATGTGCATTAATGGAATGGTTCAAGACTGACTAAAAGCTATTACCTTTGTGAGGAAAGAACAAACAGTATATCCATTAAAGCTGCCAATTATTTGCAGTAAATTATGTGACAATATCATTTGCACGACATAGCTATCTTTATAAAGGCAAACAAGGGAAAAGTTAAGTCTAATTAACAAATTGATGAAAAATCATTAGTCTAAGACATAATAGTAAAATCTAGCAAACTAGTAAAGAGGAGTAACATACTTCATTGTGCCGCACAGGGAGCTCATCATATTCAGATGCACCCGACAATACATGGAGGAAAACCTAAGATAGAAAGTTAAAAGTATTAGATTCTAATAAAATGTAAAGAAAGATCAAATCGAGTAACATAGAAGCCAACTAACTTCCAGCGACGTATCTGCTTCTATATTTGAAGCAAACATAGATACAGTTGTGTATTTCAGATAATACTGCGATGCTATCGAACCCAACATCATTGGCTCCACCCTGTCTTCTTCAATTTTAATGCAACCACCATCTTCAAGATCCTCAAGTGTGCTCATTACTAAGCTGTTGAGAAGATATGCAACGCGAAGTGAAATTACTAATGGTTGAAAAGCAATCCAACATTAGAACTTTAAGATAAACTAATTCCACCTTGACAAGTAAGAACTTAGTGTTCCAGGATCTGTGCCCTCTAAGCCATAATAAGCTGGATTAACCCCCTGTTGGGGGAAAAAAAAAAAAAAAGATATCACAATTCAACCACAACAGAACAGCCAATATATCCTAGCCAAAGAAGATGCGAAGAACCATCTAGTAAACAAACATGGTGTTTTGGTTCAAATGCCACTTATGATATTCAACATATAAAAATGTCAGCATATCAGGGAAGAAGTTGTCAGGGGTCAATCACTTGAAATTGGAAAAAAGATTTCAAAAAAGAGAAATATATTCAAAAATAAAAAATATCAGAATGTAATATTCAAAAAAAATATAAATTGTGAACAGGAATGTATCAAATGTTAATCTACAATTCAGTATATGGTGTCTGCTACATGAATGATATTTTATTTGGGACTTTTTATATCATCCTTTACGATATAGTACTTCATAGCCCTACTGAGAGACAGTTCATGTAGTCATATAAAGATAGCTGTACTCATTGGCATGTTGACACCATTAATGACAAAAGGCAAGAGAAAATGCAGACAAACAGATGCCTGTAGGATACAAATTAGCATAAATCATTGACAAGTTAAGAAAACCAGGATAAGATAGCCAAAACTGTGAAATAATTCACATCATCAGATGTAAACTCCATACCAATCTACGGAACAAATATGTCCAGGTGAGATAATGTATTGCATCCTCTTTATGACGAATTGTTCCCGAAACTATTTCTGCATTTATGTGATCATGCAACTGTTCTCTGAGGCTGCTTTCAACTGGAAATGGTTCATAGAGAAACTGGGGAAGAGGAGTATGATTTAATTCATTAAATTAATAATAACAAAAAAGCGACATGCATACAATTATTCAACTTATTCATACCTTTTTGTAGAAGCTTTTTTTTGGTTCGTGAACCAGAATAATAGCTTTCCCGTGCTGGTCATACTGAGGCCGTCCAGCTCGACCCATCATTTGTAAAATATCCGTAATTGGAAAATCGACGTATCTCTTTGCTTTTGCATCAAAAAACTCTGTTCCCTGGTCAGGAGACATGCAAAACGTGATACATTCTCCAAGTGGTGAAAACATTAGGAAGTTAATACAAGAAAACTGCATATAATATAGACGAGACATAGTATAAAAATTCTGAACAGTCTGTGGTATAAGTTAGTAATCTATCCATGGTCAGGTTTCAGAAAGTGTTGGATCATTGCCAAATTGAAGTCTTCTAAACCATTTGTATCAAATCCAGTATGGACGGTGAATTGGGCAAGCTTGTGCAAGAACCTAATTTAGGTCCAAATATGTGTACTATTTATACTTCTCCACAAACTCGATTTAACAAACTAAGTTTTTAGCATTGAATATAAAATCAATGACTTGACGAAAGGAGAAATTGAGACAAGATCTTGAAAGCCCTTTAAAATCGACTCGAATAGTAAATTCTAACTCTGCCAAAAGGAGTTACGCGAAAAGCATCTAGCAACATCTATCAAAAAGTGATACTACAGCCCTTACAAACTATGAAGCATTCTTATTGCTATAAATTCTAACTCTGGCAAAAGGAGTCATGCAAAAAGTATCTAGCAAGATCTATCCGAAAGTGACACCACAGCCCTTTAAAATTGTAACCAGATTGAGTATTAGGACGGCTATGAATGATATTCCAATTGATAAAGACCATTCTGTCAGTATGATCAAGTTATCATAAGTTTGACCAACCTTTATAATAACTAAATGAGCTGGAAGATTCACACCCCATGCTAATGTACTGGTACAGACCAACACCTGAAAGGATATATAGACGAACAATAACATATTGAAAAAGGGTTTATAAATAAAAGTTAAATATTTAAAATACTTCTGAACATGCAATTGAAGTTAGAGAAAAAATTGCCTGAATCTTATTGTTAGCAAAAAGTTCCTCAACAAGTGATCTATCTTTATCATTCAATCCTGCATGGTGCAATCCAATCCCAAACTGCAGAGTATGTCTAAGATTCTGATCAGATACTTGAGAGACTATCATCTGAAGCGATTCTTCAGGTATAGCCAAGAATTGTCTAGGGTGCTCGTCTGAAGCTGCATACTGCACTTACATGGGGAGGGAGGTCAAAAAATAGGCTAATAGAAGATATACGAGAAAATAAGCACCACGAAGATCCTGACCTGAATGAGCTCCAATGCAGTAAGCCTAGTCTGACGACGTGATGAGACAAATATAAGAACCGGTTTTGTTGGTGAATGAGTACATATTGCTGCATATGCAGGTTTATTCATGCTATTCATTCTTGGGCAGTAATATTTTCCAGGATATCCCTGATTGAAAAATAATGCAAACTCCATCACCAGAGGTCCAGAATGAAACATGTTGCAGCAAAGTTTTAATAATAATAATAATAACAACAACAACAACAACAACAACAACAACAACAACAATAATAATCATAATGATAATGATAATAATTAAAGGAAAATGGCATCCAAGATATTAGCCAAAACTATCTGAAACGGAGAAACATCTATATAATGCTCAATCGGCTTATCTGGGCAAATATAGAAATAAAAATGCTATTGTTATTCAATTTTAAGATCAGAATGTTTTATACATTAATTTTGAGGAATTTCTTGCTAACCGCAAGGTTAGATTGAATGCCGAAACTTATTATCAATTTCAAATGACTGTTTCTGTTTTGCACGGACTTTTTTATTCCATTTCTATGTTGAAAATCTTACTTCAAGTTCACAATACCTTAGATTTCATGCAACTTTTTCTAGAGAAGAGCATTTGAAGTTCCGTTCATTGACTTGGAGAAAGATATTCATGAAAAAACGTACAGTTTTAACTTTCACCTAAAACTGTAAGTCCTTAAATATGCCAAATTCTTGCAATGTTACGAAAGACGAAAAAATTGAGTTTATACACTTGCCTGAATATGAACTTCAAGAGGAACTGGCCTCACACTAGGCTTAAAGTTAAACAAACCATTTTCTTCAACACCCAGCCAATCAGCCAAATCGCTAGATGCACAGCAAAAGGAGAAGTCATTATCCAACCAAAACAAAAACAAATAATGAAAAGAAACAATTATTTGCAGTGTACAAGAGTTTTGGAGAGAAAAAACTCTCTAAGAACATGCTAAAATATGTATAAGAATAAGGAATAAATAAACCGCCGCAGAATGACACTTTTATGTTACTGAAATAATGAATAGTTAACAACTTACTGTGCATTTGCTAAAGCGGTTGAAAGACCAACAAATCGAACCAAACGCTCTGTCTGTGATGATATATATCTCATTCGAGAGACAATAACCTGTTAAAATAAAAGATCTATTGAATGCTACATTCATAGATTCCTAGAGATTATAACTGAACTTTTGGGAGAACTATCTTCGAGACTCTTTGATCCGATCATCCATCCCAAGTTTAATAGTAAAAGCAAGATATTAATTCCATAGATATCCAGTGTAAGCATCAAAGTGAAGTATTTACAGGAACCTACATTTGACTATAATCCAAATATAACAAGAGAATAATTCAGTGTATACCTCCAATATGGGTCCACGATCAGCACCAAGTAAATGAATCTCGTCCAATATCATTAACCCAACCTAAGATGTTTTTCAGAATTAATGAGGGTTGCAGGTAAGAAACAAGCAGTAACTGAACAATAATTGATGCAGACAAAACTAAGATGCAATAAAGTGAAGTAGCTGAACACACAAAAAAAAAATAATAATAATACTTGCCAACTGAACTGCTGCAAAAAAATATATTTACCTTCCAAACAATAATTGATGCATACAAAACTAAGAAGCGATAAAGTGAAGGGGCTGAACAAAAATAAGGGATAATACTTGCCAACTGAACTGCTGCGCAAAACATATTTACCTTCTTAACATAGGATCGAGTGTGCCAATTACGGCTGATGCCATCCCATTTCTCTGGAGTAGAAATTATAATGTCAGCTGATAACAGAGCTGTCAAATCTGGAGTATATTCCCCAGTCAACTCCACCTAATTACAAAGCCATGTTAGACCAGTTATGCATGACAAAATTTTGTGCATAATAGAGAAAAAAATGCAAGCACCATATGTTTTCCAAGTTGGGAAACAAGACGCTTCCTCCAATCATTCATCCTTTCTCGCACAAGAGCCTTTAGTGGTGCTATATAAATAACCTGCATTAGTGCAACAGCTTAGTCAACAAGATTAATAGAAAGAACTGAACTTTTTTGGAGGATGACATAACAAATTACTGGCTAGGCTCTGGTATTGTTCGACAAATGGCCCAACAGCAATTTATATTGTTTGTGAGCGCATGCTATTTAAACATAGTGTCTTTAGTACAGGATTGTATTCTAGAAGTATATGCTAGTGTTGAGGTTTGGCAGACATATCAATCAGCACGAAAGATGAAAACAAAATGAACATACTGGTAGTAGATTTCATAAGCCCATTTATTGTAGATATTCATTGTCCCAACTCCCAATGTTTTAATTCATTTGAATCGTTCCCAGAAAAACAAGATTCAGGAAAAAGTTTTGCATATTCCTTGATTAATGCTGTAAATGTAAATCATGCTTGATCAAATGGGAAGGGTTTCATATAAAAGCAGCTTCTAGAATAATTCCTGAATTACTTTCAAGTAATCACACTGGGTAAAACTGTAAAAGGACATGTTACAGTACATCATGGCAAGTTCCGAATTTAATACTCGTCAGCTTAGTTGGATAACAATGTCCACTTCTGTTTATTAGGCATTACTGTGACTTCTTTTCAGATGGCATGTTCTAATTTCCTATGTGACAAAAACAATATAGTTTCGTTTGCATGAGAAATGCATAGAACATTAGAAATTTAACCACAGAACGGTCATATGATGGCAGCAAATCGGGCAGATCTACTGGGTTGGAACAGCTCAACTGGATTCCAAACCGGTGTGGGCTCAGGCTAGATAAAGGCGGGTTGTCTGAGGTGCATTCTAGAATTATGGGTTCTAACTTCTAACCATTGATAGATACACAACTAAAGTATTTTGCATGTCCCTCTATGAGAAGCAGCCTCCTAAGGCTAAAAGAATAGCATCTGAACCAAATGGTAACAACTATATTAATAATACAAACTTCAAGATTTTTAGTTAAAGATGATCACTAATGATGAAGAGAAACCTTCATATCAGGCTGAGTATTAAACAGATGGAGCATAGCAAGCTCTGCTGATATTGTTTTACCACTCCCAGTTGGAGCTCCGAGAAGAACATTTTGGTCTGTATGATAAAGCACATGAAAAGCCTGTCATGATTTACCAACAAACCATGTCAGACCAAATAAAGTCGAATGTTAATGTTAGAGAGAATATCACAGGATACAGTAAGGAAACAGGCTTAACAGGCAAACCTGAGTCTGTATGGGGTTAAAATGTGTGAATCTGTACAGTGCTTCATAAGTTCCATTGCCAAGTGCGGTCACTGGAAGTGGTTTCAGGTCAAGGAGTTCAGTATGAGTCATATGAGCCTGAAGGGAGATGAGAAGGCTTGATGAAGAAATTCCTTCTATGCAGTTCAAAACAAAAAACATGAATTAATCTGCTTAACCACCTCTGGGAGCTTGAGGTTCTGGAAGGATATAGTATAGAAAGACTCTGAATGCAGCCATGAGTCCGAGATCGCACGGATAATGTACTGAGGAGGATGTGGCTCAAATATTGGAACAGTGAAGGAAAGCTTCTGAGCCTCCCCTTTGGCCATTTTCTTTGTTAATGTAAAAAGCTCTGAGTGGTATATATGGTCATTCTCAGAATCCTACAGAGCAAAATGATCAACCAATAGTACAATTTCTGAGAGAGCAGCGCACATTGAGAAGTATACAAAGGCAGGCTTAAAACCTTCCTGAATGAAACATTTAACAATAACTCCCAACATAAATTTAAAAGGAAAATACAACAAGAAGAATCATATCTTAGTTGATTCAATTTGAAATATTTTATTATGAAAAATTTTAGGTGATTAAGATTTTAGAATTACTTGAAGAGTGTTTTTATTCCGTCACACACTGTCAGCACTTCATTTATCAACTGATGTAAGATTTACCGCAGAATAAACCATCAGCACTGATTCATAACATTTTCCGAGCATTGAAACAGTGAATGGGTATAAGTTGCGCACTAATGAATGTGTCATTCCATAAGGGATAGCAGAGAGTTCAAATTTCAGGTTGAGGCATGTTATACATGTGTATAGCATCTATTAGTCCAAAGTAAGACCACTAACTCTACTAGAGATCATTACTGTGAACTTCGTGAATCCATGGCTTAATTTTTGCAAAATTATGAAATTGGTATCTTCCATGTACATATATAGAGAAAGAAACATAAAGCGACTTGCGCCAGTTAGCTCTCTGGTTTAGTTTGCTACAGATTCAATCAAGAGACGTCATGCCTCTCCTAGTTGCTTTTCTATAAAAAAGTTTCCACAAGCCATTAATTGCATGTGTATCATACCATTTCCCATCAAGTAAAATCAGAGAACAAGAAACCTTAAGGCATTGCTATTTTCTTACAAAACAAGAAAATGACAAGGAAGTACCTCAACTAAAATCCACCAGCGCTGTGCAGTACCATGAAAACGATCCTTCCAGATGAACTCTGGTGTAATAGTTAAATCAACCTAATAAGAACGGATTTCAATGTTTAGTATGACATTTTACTGGCTCACAAACTATTTCAAAGCTTCAAAAAAACAATAAATTTACTGACTTGACATTTACCTTAAGAACTGTTCTTGTTATTGGACTTACTGTAGCAAATAACTGGACCATTGGGAAATAGCCAAGATATTGCTTCACCAACTTCAAGGATAAAATTAGTCAGCACTCTATTCCATGCTTAATGGATCAAAGATAGAGGAAATCTCATGAATTTCTTAAATACAAACAAATAAAATAAGCAATACCTTTCCCCCAGGTGCATAGCGAATTAAAGCTCCAATTTCTTTCTCCTGCATCTCATACAGGCGATCCAAGTCCACTCCTCTTTCTTCAAGCTTTCGCAATATCTGAAGCAGAAAACAATTAGAAATTTTGAACACAGTTCACAAAACAGTAAAAAAATATTATATTTTTAGTTCTGTAAATATATATTTATTACTTCTGTAGAAATATCTTTATCAAATTGTCTGAGCGGATGTTGGTGGGGCCAAATTTGACGATCCACAGCCTTGCAGTACTCAAGCATGAAGGAAGTCATTTCACTCCATCCTCTCCGCAAACAAATCTCAAATAAAGCTCGCATAATTCGAGCCAAACTTGAACTTATATATGATGCATCAGAAACTAATGAAAAGGAATCGATTGTACCCCTGGATATGTACAACTGCATAATATTTAATAATAATATAAGACAAGGTTATTTTTCTATTAAAATTGATAGGACCTTACACTCAGTAACAGCTGCTGACCTGTATAAGAATAGACACTTTTCCATGTTTATTTGAAGGACCACCCTTGACTTCCAGAGGACATGTGTGGGCCGATGTTTCCAGCTCATTTTGTTCCTCCTCTCGAACAACAATATTTTCAAATTCGGAAGAATGTGCAACCATGTCAATCACCTACACAAAGTAAGACTAAATTGGTTGGCCAAGATACATGATAAATTTACTAAATTGGTTGGCCAAGATACATGATAAATTTAACCAGAGATATACACCCAAGTTATCCGATGCATTGGAACATATTACTGAAAAGATTATCATCACAAGACTGATGGTTCTTTTTCCTGTTCTCCGAACAGTTTTCATGTGCCTATTATTGCACGGAAGCATCTGATCAATAAAATCTTAAGCACGCTTGTGTGTGTGTGTGTGTCATGACCATGCCAGCAGGTATAAGGCATGAAAAACAATATCTCATCATCTTGCACCTCAGGCGCACTAGACAACTCGGGAAAGGATGCTTAACACCAAGAAATTTTCTATTGGCTCCTTGATTACAATTTTCATGACCTATCTAACCTAATTTACACGAAAACTCAATATTATATACGCACTGAATTTTGAATTCAGTAAAGAAATGTAAGAGTGAAAGAATACAGAAAATCCAGATGTGTGAAATACAAACCTAAAGAAATAATTAGATCAAAATGAACTGATAAAAGCGAGCAAACATACTTAAGTAACTTCTTTGTCAATAGAACACAAGTAGAAATGCCAGATATTGTGATTGCTTACCTCACTATCATTCATGTGGCGTCTCAACATTTCATTATAAGTTTCAACACTAGAATATTGAATGTAAAAGTGGCTGGCGATGCGGCCGAGCTCAGTACAATAGAAGTTTCCACTTTTCTCGTCAAACCGCATCATTTTTGCCTTGTCAAGAGCTCGAGCTGCATCCGATACCAGAGCTCTTTGTTTCAGGCTCAATGATGGATCTGCAATTACCTGTCAGGTTTCAACATTTAATATAACTGAAGCTGGAAAATAGAAAATGACGAGGCACAAGCAAAACTCTGTTTGTTTATACTGAATAAAAGCAAAGAAGTCCAGAATATACCTCATCCCATCCAATACCATATGCCAGAGGATTCATTTTCATCCTTATGAAAAGATATGTATACCCTAGCCAAGCACAAGCTTCCTTAACATTTGTCACAGTGCCCAATGCCACCTCAGCGTTCAGGTTATCTTTCAAAGA
The DNA here is from genome assembly GCA_001278415.1 of Ocimum tenuiflorum. Taxonomy (NCBI): domain Eukaryota; kingdom Viridiplantae; phylum Streptophyta; class Magnoliopsida; order Lamiales; family Lamiaceae; genus Ocimum; species Ocimum tenuiflorum. Next base: position 12,518 of record AYJT01092570.1, on the reverse strand, counting down.
GCTTATAAACTGCCAATTGAAATACAGAGAATTAAGGTTGAACCAACAATCAGATATTGATAATATATATCTTATGTCAGAGCCACTTTTAGGACCACTTGATCAATTTTTCACAAATCATGGTCAATGAAAGAGACAATAAAGGCAATCATGTGTTTCTCCAAATATGAAGATGTTACAAAAAAATATTGCAAAGTCAAGTCCATCTGTGTAAACAAGATATGTGCAAAGACATACCTGACTCTCAATGGGAAGTTGACTCGTCAATAGCCGCAAATAGTACGCTAATTTATCATGGCTTGTGATTATAATGCCTTCCCCACTTTTATCAAACTGAGGTCTTCCAGCACGCCCAAATATCTATAGAAGGACTTGTGACCTCAGAAAGGCATATAATGGAAAAATCGCAATCAAAGAAGAATCTCTGTAGCAGCAAGCATAATGTTGACGCTCACCTGCATAACATCAAGCATGCCCAGATCTCGCCACCCACCAGCCTTTGGGTCATATATTTGAGTTCCCTGGTATAGCAAGCATAAACAGCATTATAAGACTGAAAATAAGTTCTCGCAACAGGCATATTAAACATATTTAACTCCAATAAAGAATATGTGATTCCTTTTCTGAGATTCAAAGAAAAAGATTTTTCCTGAAAGTTGAATATAAGCCAAGAAAATACTGAAACACTATTAGATACCTAAAAAGCAGCTTAAATACTTATCTAAACTATGTCTCTTCACTACAGAGCTGAAAAGGTACATAAGCAAGTAGCAGAATATAGGACAAAATAGACGGATTGGCAGAGTAAAACACAAAGCAGAAACCTCACCCAGATCTCTTTATAAGTCAAATTTTGTTTCATATAATACGGGTGGAAGAGTGAGAGAAAATACTCCACAAGACAAGTTAATACAAAGTACACAGCATTAAATTGAAAAATTACCACATCTGCAATAATATGATTATCAAACCTTCTGTCAGAAGTCATATAAAACCAAGTCAGAAGAAAATGAAAAAGCAAATCTGATGTGTTTACAGCAGAAAATGAATGATACATTCTGCATGGAAAGGCCATTCAAAAGGCAATTTTATCCTTCGATAACTTCTCTACCCTTCCATTATCAACTGAAGGAAGGTCACGTCATGAAATCTGACTAGTAAGCCAGAAAAATCCTTCAATGAGAAGAGCAGAAATACGGAGATAAAGGCATTGAGAACTTATCCAGTCAACTAGATCAAGCTACGAAAGCAAAACGATTCCATGCGTGGATTTATCTTTATAAGGAATTGACAGACGTGCCATGAAATAAAGGAAACAATTCATCTAGAAGCAGGTTTAGAAAGACAGCAGGGACCAGGAAGAACCTGGACAGAGAAGATGTTAAAGGGAATTGGAAACATGAAAATTTAATCTATTATTACACATGGAAATCCCTGGTTGCTTTCCTCTAAACACATATTATGGCAAACTTATCTGAAGGTATAGTTTGAAGCTGAACAACCTTAATCACCACAGTATGAGCAGGAAGATTTACTCCCCATGCCAAAGTTGCTGTGCAAACAAGGACCTAGCACAAAGAGTGTATTTTAGAGGACAACAAAAATCAAAATTCTAAGAAAAATTGCATCCCCACCGAGAGCTTTGAGCAGATACCTTTAACAGTCCCTCGGAGAAAAGACGCTCAGTCAGACCTCTGTCAGCACGTAGCATACCAGCATGATGGATGCCAACAGCATATTCGAAAAACTGGACTAGCTGCTTATTTCTGGACTTCATTACATCTTTCTGTGTTTCATAAAGTCAATGCAAAGGATTAATACAACACAAATACTAATTCTAAACAGAATCATCATCACGAGATATTTATCGACAGCAGCACCCTACCTTTATAAGACCCTGCTGAGGATGTGAAGCATTTGTGAAAAGGTCAAAGTCTTCATGTAGTTTGGCCATATCTATCTGCACATAATACCATGCAATAAAGTCACAAAGCAGATGCAATTAAGACAAAAATTATGCCATAAAATGAATTAACAAATATGCTATCTGCATAAAAGCATTAAAAATAGTATATAGAAACATATATTCGCACTTAATGACTTTGCATGTCCACGAGTAAAGAAATATATCATCTTCCCTCAGTCCTCCCTAAATAGGATAATCTTATGCGGAAATCTGTTTGAAGATCTTGACCGTGCCTTTCTATCTTGCTCTATCTCATTAAGACTTTGGAGAGTGCTTGTGAATTAAATAGAATGCAATATAAATATCAAAGCTTTTTATCTTTTTCTCGTATTCATTATGGCATGGTCCTCGCATAATATTCCAATTCAACTTTAAAACTAGTATCCCTCTCCCTCGTGAATTTTCTTAAAATTGAGTGTGTTAAGATATGTATCTATCAGTATATATCTAGTATAGATTTGATGTTCTACTTGTATAAATATATGGTTCTCGTTATGAATAATATACTAAGTGGTATCAGAGCAAATTGATCCTAGGAAATTCAAAAATTAGGGTTTGGAGATTTTGGGGATTAGGGTGTTGAAGGAGAAAAATAGCAGAAAAGTAGACAACATGTAGTGTCGTGATCAATTGTTGTGTTTAAATACAGAAGAGCTACGGCTAAAGCTACATGTGAGATATCACGGGCACAAGAGTTCCTTAAGGAAGTAGGTTTGAAGGCCTCAATACCAGCAAAGTTGTTGGTATGATAATCAAGCTGCAATATACATTGCAATACACTGGAGGACAGAAGATCAACTTGGAGACATTTCACTAAGGCCCTTAATGGGGAACTCATATCAAGTTGGGCAAGATTAACATCTATGCTCCAACTTGAGGGGAGTATTAAAGACATGTATATATCTATCAGTATATATGTAGCATAGATTAATATATATCTAGTGTAGATTTGATATTTTACTTGTATAAATATGTGGTTCTCATTATGAATAATATCCTAAGTTTTTTCCCCAACATGTATCGTTAACACAGTGAAAGAGAATGATTTCAAAATTATTCATCCAATAAGCCAGAAGTCTTTTGCAAAATTATGAGAAATTATGTAGCATATTACCAGCTTTTCAGCAGTTTTTCCTGTGTCTTTACGTGAATGGACAAAAACCATAACTTGATGTCCTCGCCTCAGTGAGTCAACCACCTGCAGAAAAGTACAATATTGGTAAAACTGCTAAAAAAGTTGGCACTATCTAGAACCTAGGCACTGAATGAACCTTATTGAAGCAGATCTCATTCATCAATTCATTGCGAGCTGCAAAGTTGTGTTCTGAAATTCCAATGTAGTGCTGCTGAAGAGGTACCGGCCTATAGCTTGAATCAAAGAAGAACAGGCCAGTTTCTGGATTTACCCTCAGAAATTGTGCAACCTATTTGCATAAGTTTAAAATCTAAAGATGATCAGAAAGGACAAATTTTATCCATATAAATGCAAACCAATTTGAAATTTATTCTCCCACATAGTTGCTTTAAAAAAATGATTCAAGCAATCTCAGGTACACTACCTCCAGATAATTGGGTAGAGTGGCAGAAAGGCCGACAATGCGTATCATACTTTGTGTAGATTCAACCTGTAGAAATACAAAGTAGCATTAACCAAATTACTCCACAAGGAGACGGAAGTATGTGCCTCTGAATAAATTGTACAAAAATGTCTAGACATGGTGTGTGGCTTATGAAACCACGTCCCCTTTCACATGTTCAGTGACACTAACATGACAAAGATTACTCCAAAGTACTAGAATTAGAGCTTCTATTTGTCACCAAACATGGAATTCAAAACTGAAAGATCTAGAAATTGCATCAACTATGTCGACAGATTATTAAAGCTCAATTACAAGCATGCACACAATTTTTAGCTGGTCATTTGGCATTCTTCAAAGATTTCAGAGGCAATGAAGAATTGAAGAGATAGGGAAGAAAACAAAATGATGGAATTAGAGCTTCTATTTGTCACCAAACATGGAATTCAAGACTGAAAGATCTAGAAATTGCATCAACTATGTCGACAGATTATTAAAGCTCAATTACAAGCATGCTCTCAATTTTTAGCTGGTCATTTGGCATTCTTCAAAATTTCGGAGGCAATGAAGGATTGAAGAGATAGGGAAGAAAACAAAATGATGGGACAGTTTGTCCGATGAAGCAATAAACACATGAATGATAAATAGTGTTGCTGGGACTTATGTATGCTTAAAACGTGAATTGTCTAACTAATACGTCATGCCACACCTGACGGAGAGTGCGAGCTACTAATGCTTCAATAACGGGACCTCTGTCATCATTCAACAAATGCACTTCATCAATGATTAGAAGCTTCACTAGCATGGAGAGTGACATATCACTGCTTTTACGAGTAATGACATCCCACTTTTCAGGAGTAGTTACAATCATCTGAAATACCAGAAAAAGAATGGAAGCATTTTTAAGAGTTCTGTCTAACCATTCAAGGAATATTATGTAATGTTCCTTGACTAGAAATTATTAAATTCAACCATGTCACATGAAATGCTTAACCTGTGTCTCTTCAAGCTCATTTTTAGAGAGTTGCATGTCACCAGTGAGTTCTCTCACAGTTATATTTAAAGGAGCTAATCGATGGCTGAAGGTTGATGTGACCTCCGCAGCTAATGCCTAGAAAAGTATTGACAAAATAATAGAACCCATTACAAGATAGTAATAGTTAGTGAACTAACGTTTGTTTTTAAGATATTTATATTAGAGTGAAAAAAAAAAAAAGGAAATTACCTTCATAGGTGCAACATAAACTATCTTGAATTCATCTTTATGCAAATAACCATCTTTTAAGTGTTGTCCGATCTGGTAGAAAGTATTCAAATAAACCAAGCTATATCTCAGTGTAGCAAAATTATCAAGCAAGGATCAAAACAGAATAAAACAAGAGCTCAAATTAAACAAGAGATCGAAGCATGAGAACATATGACTACTGGTGCATTTCCTCCCCTCAATCCTCTGCTTAAGAATACTCGTGACCACTTATATTTTAGAATGTATGCTCATCTTAGAATGTGTGCTCATCTATACCACTCATTCTTGTATTAGCTCATGGCCTGGTGGTATGTCATCGATCGACTGTATCTCTCTGGACTGTAATATTTGCTAATTACTTTCTCATCTCACATCAACTATTACAGTGGAAACAATGATTATTTCCACATAAAATCTCTACATTCAATGATACCGTTCCTTTCTTGTGAAAACATTGTAAAGGACGACACAGCCAGTTTCTATTTTAGACAAGTACATACATCACAAAAGAACGAAGCATCATTCACACCTCATGTAGAATAGAAATCATAGCTATATTCGTCTTCCCAGCCCCAGTGGGTGCGCAGACCTGCAAGAAAATTATAAGTTCCAATATATCTAAGAGCTCTATTCTCCTGGAAAGCTAATTAAAATTGTATACTCAGTAATTTCTTCACCAGTATATTTGTGTTGCTGTGGTAAGTGGTTTGGAATATTCTACTCTGTATCCGGTTCAAAGACTTATAGCCATGAAAAGCAGCTTGTGCAATGTCATCTAGCTCCTTGATTTCAATCTGTTATAATCATGTAACAACTCAATGATCATTAGATGAAAATGGAACCTCCATAGGCAAAAGATTACATGGTAAGCAATCTTTTCCGAACAAAATGGCTGAAGCGATAAACTGAAGTAGAACAGTGAGTAGAAAATCTTGAAAAAGAAGGAAGCACTGATATGAAAATAAAGTGAACCTTTTCAATAAGTAATCATGCAAAATGGAATCAAAAGAAACAAACCCAAAGTAAAATAATGCTAAACAAAACACACACAAAAATTAGAAAATATAGCCCTCTGCTGAAAATATAATACTGTTTTCTTTGAAATATTATGTGTTTGTAAGTATACCAGCTTCTCCCCAGGTTTCATTGGTGCAGTTGGTGTAGGAGGAATAATAACTTCTTCATATCCCTTGTAATGCTTCCTCATAGTGCCCTGAGGAAGGGCAGTGGCAGCAATAAGAACCCCATCGCCATGCCCCACAAGATCATCAAGTATATTTTTCTTCTCACTTGCTTGAAGCAAGGAACTAAAAGAAAAGGAAGATAAGTCGTTCTCAGTTCCATGATCAGTTCCACGTCTATTCTTTTTCTCCTCCTTGCGCCGAAGTTTATCAATTTGTCGCTCAGACTCTGTTTGAACAGTTACCTATGCATCACAAATCAAATTGAAAACCGTCAAGTTTAACATTCCAACCACTCTGAAAGATTAAATATTAACCAAATAACTTCATAACCTGAGTAGCATAACTAGGATACTTTATTTGCGTGTTTGAATTTGATCTATCAGATTTCAAGACAAGAAGCCCGTGATGGATGCTTTCAACAAGGTCCTTTCTATGCTGCAAAAGCCGTAGGAGAGTTCAAGGAAAAACAAAGACAGATTAAAACAATGAATCATCAAAAGTTAGTAAAATTTGATATGAAGATTACATTTACTAGATTCAATTATATGGATTATATCTTGCACAAGCTTTCTTAGTTAACTCTAAGGTGGTTGTAACAACCAGATAAGTTACTTCAACATTGACAAATCATCAGCACATCAAAAGTTAAAATGAACCAACTTTTACAAATATATCCCCAAAACCATAAACTTAGAAACAAACTTCAACTCGGGCCTCATCAACTTTTATTCAAAATTATTCTATAAAAAATATGCAATATTGGCGTTTGAACCCAAAAGCAACTCCACCGGCTTTACTAAAACTGCCACGCTTATGAAAAATGGGATAAATATTATTATGTTAAGATAATTAAAAAGATGTTCCCATGAACCCAACTCCTATTTTTATTTTCTTGTTTAGATGGCTTGAAGCTAGCTTTGCGCCCAAAAAGAACTTGTAACGCCCCCGGCCCACGGGGTGGGAACCCGTAGCAATACGACGGCATAATAGGCCTCGCTAACAAATACTTGGCACACGTCCTCGCATTGCCAAAATGGTTAACCCAAGTTGTTAGAAGAGTCCATCAAGCCCACGTATGAACCATATAAATCTTTGATTCCCAACCGATGTGGGACATTACATACTTCCCCCGTTTGAGACACAACGTCCTCGTTGTGCTCACATTCATGCAGGACCTCCCCGGGGCCCCATGGAGCTCGCCCAGGATCGGCTCTGATACCATTTGTAACGCAACGGGCTCCCAGCCCGTGGGTCCGGGGAGTTACAGAACTCCTCCAACTTCACTAAAGCTACCATTACCAGCACCCTTATGACTATTTGGATGAATATTAAAATAATTAAGAAGATGGACACCAAGTCCACTGCTTTGAAGTACAGATACAAGAATTCAAGATATCAATTCGTTCGAATTTCATTAGCTTTGAATAAATTAGCACTAAGAAGAGAAATACGGTCTAAGAACCAATATCACTATAATGAAAAGTTGATAGTCGTTATCCATACCATGATAAGGTCCTGAACAATTTCGAATGAGCTATCACCAACAAGATCGAGCAAATCACCGGCGATCTTCCGATAAAATTAAAATTCAATAGGAATAGACACAAGTTAGAATGGCAAATTGGAGGATCAGACAAAAGTATTATCAATATGATATGTATACCTCATCTCCGGGTTTATCTGAATCAAGAATCCTACAAGTAGTCATCGCTAGCTCATCGCGAGAAAGCTGTGAAGCACTTGCCCTGACAATTCTATCACATGCATCTCTTAACCACTCTAGGTCATAACTAACTGCACCAACTAAAGGATGGGAATTTGCAGAGTCATCATAATTGGTCCATCCCCCATGATTGGAAGATGATGTGCTAGTTTCCTCTAGAAAAGCTTCTCCATTCTCCAAACAATTATCAACTAGAAAGCGAGCAGGAGGTTGGAATGCAAGATCTGATCCAAATTCCACATCCTCATTGCCTTCACTCACCAATTCAGGTAAATAGCTGTCTTGTTCATTGTTATGCAGAGAAAGCCTCTCCACTAGTGATGCAATTTTCAGAACGTTTGTATCTGGAATAGTATGACCAACAAGTTTTTGCAACTCAAACCTGAATTTACATGAAAATTTAACTGTATTAACATGAGAATTCATTATTATAGAGCCCAAGTTTTTCCAATGAAGGTGAAAACAGGATTCAGGTCATCCATATAATTTTTAGGACATAAGACTAACAAGTAATGAAATAACCATGATTATTTAAAGTTTTCAAATTCTAGATTGTCCTAAATCACACATAAAAAGATAAGAAATGCATCGATAACTGTGTCATCTTAACACCATGACCACGCATTGTTATACCATTGCAATTAATTACATTTAACAATAACATAAATGACAACATGCAGTAAATTTCAAGCATTACACCAAAATAATTTGCATAATTATAACATATCAGCAACAATCAGAATGTCTTTGCTCATCAATATTTTATGCCCATATGTAACATATCGGTCAACAAGTACTTCCACCAGAAATTTTTTAGTGTACCCAGATTACAGAAAATAAAATGAAAAGAAAGCATTACTTTTTCGATAATATCCTGTTGACCCTTTCATCCTCTTCAGATTCAGAAGTCCCGCTAAATAGCCTATACGCTTTTATTGCCACTTCCTGAAACTCCTCAGACACCACTTCACCACCCATCATCTCAACCACAGCCCCAACAAATTGCTTGTACAACTGACGAGCCTCGAAAGAAGCTGCACAACAATACACATAATCAATAACTAACACCTGAACAGCTAAGACCATAAGAACATTCGCCAAAATTCATTTCTTCTGCAGTCTCTTCACCTATCTATACAACAAAAATGACTCAAACAAAAAAGCACCTAATTTGGCGCTCTGTTTACACATTAAAAAGAAAACACTCCCACACAGCCATATAATGCAGCAGGAGTACCTTCATCCCACCGATAAATGATCCTGCGTGCGAGTTCCGAGTCTCCAGCCGAAGCTGCAGAGCTATCAAACCAAACAGAATCCAAAACGTCAATCTGATATCAATCGATGATCACTCAAATTACCAAAAAAAAAAAGAAAGAAAGCCTTGCCATACGAGAATCGCTTCAATTTTTCCAAGCTTACCTACGGCGACTGAGGTCTTGGAGGAAGGCTTTGCGGTCGAGATACGCTCGATCAGCATCGAATGGCGACCTAAGAGAATTTGTTAAGCGCGGTAGTTCGAGCAACATTTTGTGCGATAAATTTAGGCGAGTATGGTTTTCAGCAAAGTATCCGCCGTCACTGACCGCAACTCCCTCCTCGTTCAATTCCGATCACGTTCTCTAATTTCTAGACTGATGACTTTCCGAGGCAGTTTCTACGCCACGTTCCTTTCCTCTAATGATATGTTCGATCAATCTGCCTTTCTCAAACGGTGAGACACTGACTCAGGAGTCCAACGCTGTTCGCACAAATTGTGGGGTTTCTGCAATTTATACATTCAGGATCCGGGTCCGGATAAAAGGGTCGCCAAAATTTTTGCAGTAAGTAGAATTCACTATTTTAAATATTATCTTTTTTTTTTTTAGCGAAAATATTATCTTTATTTATAATACTCAATAGCATGTTTAATTTCTTATTGAATTTATTATTATTGTCCAGCAAACTTGGAGTACTCCAAAAATCCAAATGCACATTCGACGTCTTTTTGGCCTATTATTTTTATTGAACATGGAAAGCTCTTGACTAGTTAAAACCATTTTGGACACATGCTACATTTTAACTAGTATCCTTTGGTTGGTGTATAATGTTTATTAACCTTGAAATTAACTTTTGAATGATATCGGTGTTGAGTAAAGGCGACTCGTAAGTAATATTAATGTCAGTAAATGATCACGTGTCATCACATAAAGTAGTTTATATTTAAATTTATATAAACACGACAGTTTCGAGAATGATTATCTGAATCTGATAATTGCTCAAATGCGTGTTTCTTTTCAAACAACATGAAAATTCCTCCATTCCAATGGGTTTTGAAGCATTCGAAGCCAGTGTTGCATGCCCAAAGCAGTAGGCTTTTTTATATGAAAGTCCCCCCAAACACGTCAACAAAGGATTTAAAAATTTTTGAATGGACAATCAAAGACAATTATCTTACCCATCCCTGCCCAAGTAGAACGCAATTTTAAACATTTCATACCTGGCCCAATACCCCCTAATCCGAGTAAATTCCATAGGAACTAGGCCTTGTTCGCAGAGAGTTACATACAGAAATTGAAACCAAAAGGATTAGGAGGGTTTTTTTTTCTGTAGTGAAACCTTTATGAATTGATTATTTACTAGTATTATAACAATACATTAAGAATTTTTAAAATATACATGAATTATGAATCCATGTTCGACTTGATTTATGTAAATATATCTATATTTGATTTAAGATAAAGAAATGCATAAATATATATATGTTTTTTTTAAGATTTATATTTTTAGATAATAGTATAATCTTTTTCTCCTTTTCAAACTTTAGACAAATAGTTTGTTTTATGAAGAATTAAATTAAATTCAAAATAACATGGCTATGTTAAATAACACTAAATATAAATATATAAAAGGAAAAACGAAGATTGTAGGCAATATAATGAACGGAATACCCAATTTATGAATGTATAAGAAATGCTAATTTGAAAAAAAAAGGTATACTCAACCATAAAATTTATATTTGTTTAATAATTTTTTTCCCAAGTTGATTTGTTTAGCAAAAAATATAAAACATAAAAAGAAAAACAAAAAAATACAAATACAAATAAAATAAATTAGAAAATATAGATAGTACATAGATTAATAAATAAAATAGAATATTATAATAATATTAGTGGTTGTATGGTTGATTTGTGAATAAAGTAATAATGAATAATGATAGTGATATGAAAAGTTACAGTAGATTTTGACAGTAGATTTTGACGGAAAATGTTACGTACAAATCATTTTGGTATTTTATATATATAGATAAATTTGGAGATGCAAAGATCCATTTATGATGAGAGATTAGTTTATTCACAAGCATTTCATACTTTTATAGCTTTTTATATAAATTTGGCACAATATTCACAATTTAGTTTCAACTCATGAATCGTGATTAATATGAGGGTGAGCACAAGGGGAAGTGGGCCAGAAGGTGAATAGATTTTCTTATGAAACAGTATTTATACACTTTTCACACGATTATACTCAGTAACTTTTTTTAGCTGGGAATTTTTTTTAGTTGGGGAAGGGAAAATAAGGATTGGACCTCAATCTCTCTCTTTTGAAGGAAGGTCATAGGTGTCCAACATTAAACTTTCTTGAAAGGGATCGTGACTACAGTTATTGCTATTTTTATATTATTTTATGTGTGAAGCATCCATGAAATCATATTCGTTATAGGTAATTTTTTAATTAGACATTGTTATGTAGTTTGTTGATTGTATAACCGTTTAAAATTATTTGTCTTATTATTGTGATGAGACGAACAAGTGGATGAGTAAAAGATGATCAAGATCATAAAGAAAAAAGGTAACACAATAGAATCTACAGGTCTGCAGAACCTGTTTAGCGAGTCGGTTGTGTTATGCTTCAACGGTCGACTTGAGATTAAAAAGAGAGAGAGAATTGAATACCAAAGCTTAAGAAAAAAAAATGAAAGCGGTTTGGAATTAAAATGGCAGTAATTTGTGGAATGGGGGAACCATAAAAACAGAAAAAGGTTACACACACACGCACAAACACAGAGCCCAAGGCTGAAACGAAAAAGTAACAGCGGGAAGGCGACAAGCACCCACCAGACTGAGCCACTTTCTTCCCCACGAATGTGATGCCCCGGTTCCGGTTCGGCACCGCCGGTTCCACGGATCTGGAAATCTGGAACCGGAACCGACCGGCCACTTAAGGTTTCGGTTCCGATTTCGAACTGGGAATGGTTCCACGATGACGTGTCGTCATCTCATTGGGCAATAGCGTCCAACGACTATTATTTTTACCGTGGAATCGCCGGTTCCCGATTTTGAACCGGAAATCGCCAGTTCCACGGCTCCGATCTTCATGAACCGAAACCGAACCCGGACCGAGCAAAAATGCCCACGGTTCCGGTTTGGAACCGATTCCGATTCCAAATGGACACCTCCATTCTTCCAATCGCTCTGCTCCCCATCCCTCTCTCTCTCTTAAAAACTTGCATTACACCAATCTAATTTCCAATTTTCTGTTCTCTTCCTTCACTCTCTCTCTCTTACTTCTCTCACTCCCTCACTACCAGGATCTTCTTCTGCTGTAGTTCCCACTTGTCATTCTCTCTCCTTTCATCTTCCTCTTTGATCCCGTTGCACTCCCACAATGGCTGTTTTGGTGTTTATGTTTCTCCTTTTGGCCATGGCTGGTCACTCCAGTAAGCTCTCTCACCACCCATTTCACTTTTCCTTTTTTTTCATTCTTTCCTTTTTCTATGATCAAAAGCTGCAATCTATGCTACAAATGTTAATATATTTTCAAGAAAAATTAGTTTCTTTAA